>CAIGQQ010006944.1:2299492-2337848 GCA_903798035.1 Danio albolineatus
TATATATATATATATATATATATATATATATATATATTAAAAACTTTAAAGGATTTAAGATACTGATGACCGTTAAACGTGTCATAGCAGGCTTGTGAAAAGGGTCCATTTAACTGAAAACAAACAGGAAGTGCATTGGGGGTGCGGTGCGGCTGTTCAGACTGACACACACAAACACAAGGTGTCATGGTGCTAATTTGTTTATTTTAATTACAGCAGTAAATAATTATTTGATTCATATAATTGAACTGACAATCGTACAAGCTAAAATTTTACATTTATTTTTATATCTTTTTTATTCATTAAGTGTGCCGCTTTTACATTATTTAAAATGACTTTAAAAATGACAAACAATGGAATTTGGAGACATTGCAAATGATGAAAGAATTCAACATGTCTCAATCAAGAAAAAGTGCACATTTAATGCATAATGATTTAAATAGCACTCCTATAAATCCATTACTTGCTTACTAAAAGGAAATTAAAGCCTTATAAACTACAGTTTGTAGCAATGAGTGTATTACAAGAAGTTATATTATTAAATATTCGTGTTAAAACATATTTTTAAAGTTTTATTTATCTAATTCCAGCCTTTAGTGAACCTGCAATATTGTCAAAAACACAGAAGGTTCAGTTGTTATATGTATAAAGACCTCAATACATGGAAGACCATTCCAATACTTTGCTCATCTCCAGGCCCGGATGGAATCACCGGAGTATTTAGTAAAAAAAAACTGCAGATTTATGCGGAAGATTTTTGGAGTATCATAAGTAAAAACTTAATATATGAAATAAAAAGCAATACCTTTTAAACTTTTATTTAATCTTTACAATGCAAATGCAATTAGATCCACTTTATTTGGTAAACAAAGCAAGTCTCTCATATATAATCACTATTAAAAGAGAAAATATTACTCTACAAACTGTATTGTAAATAAATCATATGAATATTTTCATATTAGTCAATATTATTACTGAAATTAATTTGAAAATGTACACACATTTACACCAGTAAATAAACAGAATAAATGATGGGCCAAAAATCTGCGTAAATCTGCAGAATTCTGCGCACGCAAACACCTCTCCAACTGTTGAAAGCAGATCTCTCAATGAGAGAGAGAAAGGGATTTGCGCTCGCGATATCTTTACTGCTCTATTCATTTAACCTAAGAAATGTAATGCATAGACCATCACTGTGCCTCTCGCGATATGTTCTCTTGCTCATTCACTGTCCTCGACATGATTTCTGACTATTTGAACTCTTTTTGGGGATCACAGAGTCGGGTTTAAACATGCAGGAGATTCGCGGGGCTTCCGGGAAAGGTCATACGCTTGGATAAGACACTAGATAGGGGTGATACTCACTCAGGTCACAGCAGCTCAAAGCACTAGAAATACAATGGCTGCACTTGCAACAAAGAGAGCATCACTCACACGAGTCGCACCAATAGACTATATAAACAGGTCGCACCGCATCTGAATATATTTTAGCTGCTGTGAGGTGATCGCATCGATCGCTCACGCCCCCACGCATCATTTACCTGTGCAGTTGCTACTGTAGGATGTGGCGCGCTCTCTCATTCCCATACAGCAGAGAGTTGCTGAGTGGAACTCCACCGTGTGTGATTCAGAGAAATGCACGACCATTTAGAGACAGAAATGATATGCTGTTGTGTAAACAAGATTGCACGTACGACTATTAAGCTTGTTTAGTAAAAGAAATTGTGATATGAAGCAATATATAAAATGCAATTAACTTTATTTCAAGGGGCGCCCCCTAATTTAATGGTAGGGGAAACACTAGTTTCTCAACCACATTCCTGAAGGACCACCAACACTGCATGTTTTGGATATCTCCATTGTCTGTTACACCCATTACCGGTCTTTTAGTCTCTGCTAATGGGCTGATGATCTGAATCAGGTGTTTTGTTAAGGAGACATGGAAATGCGCAGAGCTGGTGGTCCTCCAGGAACGTGGTTGAGAAACACTGCTTTAAGGGATATTAAAGGAGAAGCAGTGACCTTATGTTTTAATTTAAATCATGAATATTTGAATTGACCGAATGTCTTCTGTGTGTGATTTTGCAGCGATGCTGAGCTCGCCGAATCCTGGCATGCAGTCTCCGCTGGGGCCGGTGGGCACAAGTCAGCCCGCAGCGCCCGCCATCAGCAGCGGCACACACATCGACCCCAGCTCCATGCAGAGGGCGTACGCAGCGCTGGGCCTTCCGTACGGGAATCAGCCCGCCGCACAGACACAGGTCGCAGGACAGCAGCCCACCCAGACACCGCAGCAGATGCGCTCCATGGCCGCATTAGGTACCCACACGTGGAAATGTCGAAATGTTATTAGTGGTTGTGTAAAAAAGCAGAATAATTTTTGTTGCATTTTCATTATTAACCTTGAAAGCCGCTGCCATTCTTTAACTTCCATTTTTCATGCTTTTGAGCTATTTGCTTAACTGGAATTGCTAAAAAATACATTTAAGAAATCTTTAAACATGCAATCAAGGGCTGATTTTGATTTGAGCTATAATGTGCTAATATAAAAGTGCTTTATATATTCTCTTGCATAATTATAATTACTAAATGCATCTGGTCAAATACAGTTGAAGGCAAAATTATTGTCCCTCTTGTGAAATGTTTAATTATTATCATCAAATATTTCCCAAATTATGTTTTACTGAGCAAGGAAATGTTTTGTTTCTTATTATATTTTTTCATTTTATTTTTTTAAACAATTTGGTTTAAATATTTTTTATTATTATACATTTTAGCTGACATTCACTTTTAAATGCACTTTTTTTAAATACAAACATAAAACTTACATTTTAAGACAGTCCAAAAAAAAAGGAGAAAATGAGAAACCAACAGTCATTAAAATTATAATTAAACAAATTTAACATACTTCCCCCAACCAACCACCCATCAGTGCTATTCAGTGGTGAAAGTAGGTACTAAAGGCATTGCAAACGTATTAATCACAAGTTTGTAGAAAGGCAATAAAAGGGGACCGAATTTTTTCAATTATCAAAATTAGGGTATACCTGATTTTTTTCCAGATGTAATGTACCCGTTAACTCTGTCAGCCATAATTTAAGAGTTGGAACGTCTTTTTTCTGCAGGGTCTTAAAGTCTTAAATCTTAAAATCAAAACTTTTAGGCCTTAAAAAGTCTTAAATTTACTGAAATATTGTGTTGTAGGTCTTAAATCTTTTTTAAACAGGTCTTAATTTTCTTTTGTTCATGTATTGCCACCAAATCTGGCCAAAACCCATACGTTCACCAACAATCATCTCAATAAAACTAGTTTAGTTTAGTTACCCCTTAGTTTGCTATAGTTTTTAAAACTTTTAAAACATTTGTTCATTTTTTTTTTCATGTTTATGTTGGGAAAAGTGTATGGATACAAGTAGAGCTTGCTTGTTTTTACACAGTATTTAAAATATTTTGCTAAGAAATAAAATCTCAAATAGTAAAATTTTTGGATTATTAATTTATTATTGTATTATTAAATGTATTCAATTATAATTTTTTTTTTTGAAAGGAAAAAAAATTCATCTGGGCCATTTGAAAAATTCTTCAGCCTTTAGCTCTTTATGAGTCAAAAATTCATTCATAATGGTCTTAAAAATGTCTGAAAAAGTCTTAAATTTAGTTCGGTGAAACCCTGGATACCTTTTGACAGAGATCATCCTATATGAAATAAACTGTTGTTGAACCCGTGTAAGTCTAAAAAAATCTTTCTAAACTCCAAATATAATTAATATAGGATCTTGTTTAATCGGAATGTCTGATGTATCTGAAAAAACTTGGAATATTTTCTTCCAGAAACTCTGTAATTTGGGACATGTAAAATTTTTTTTTTTTTAAATAAATATTTTAAAAGGTCAATATCATTTAGCCCCTTTTCCAGGGAGTCCATGTGGTCATAAGTCTTAAATTTCAACAACTCAATTTTAGGCCTTAAAGTCTGAAATTCAATGAAATTTTGTCTTGTAGGTCTTAAATAATTGCAGACAGGTCTTAATTTTGCTTTGTCTATAAAACGTTACCCAATCGGGCCAACATGCATCCAACCACCAACAATCCATCTCAATAGAACTTTTAACAAAGCTCTATTTACCAACATGTTTTTATTATCGTCCTTACAATAATGTTTGTTTAAAAGTTCTCTGTCTTGTATAAATCTGATATTTCATTGATAATGGTCTTAAAAAGGTCTTTAAGTCTTAAATCTTAAATGTATTCTTTTCGATTGGCTACAGATTTACATACTACATAATTACACTAATTTGCCTAAACTATTACCCCAGTTAAGTCTTTAAATCGCACGTTAAGCTGAATACTAGTATCTTGTAAAATATATTATGTAGTGTCTGTATTATGTATATATTACATTTTGGTTGAGGGCCGCTGAAATTTGACCGTAATTTACTCTATTTGCTTTCATTCAATTCTCTTGTTTATAAAACATAATTTATCTACAAAAATGCATCAAAATTAAGATAAAGATCATATCAAACAATATTTAAATTAGTTATAAAACAATAATCTATCATGAAGTGGTCAAAAATGACGGCATTCCATTTTTCACGTCTTTATGATGTTCACATTCAACTTAGTGACGTTCACAGTCAAATTGAAGAACAAAACAAAAACAAAACACCAACAACTGTTTAAACCAACAACTGTTTAAATTAAATAAAAATGTCTCCAGCAACTGTCATCATGACAAATAAATCAGTTATTAGAAATTAGATGTTAAAACTAATGTTTAGAAATGTGTTGAAAGAATCTCTCCATTAAACGGCACCTTTAAAAGATTAAAAAAACTTCAGGAGGCCTAATAAATTTGCCTTTAGCTCTATATTCACACAAGTGCTTGACAATTTGTATCGTTTTAAGAGCTGTTCATAAAATAGTTATAGTGTTTACACTAAATGTAATGGGCGAAGTGAATGAAGTGCATCGTTGTCTGTGCATGGTCATTTGACTGAATCTGTGGTCAGTATGCATTGAAACTTCATGCTGCTCCCCATGTGGCGTATTCATGTGTAACACCTGTCTGGTTTCCCACCACATCTTCAGGCTCTAACCAGATGAACATCGGTGGTAACGGTATGGCCGATCAGACGAACCTTCACACTGATTCCTCTCTCCCCTCATCCCTCAGCAGCAAGTGAGTCTTTTTCACCATCCACCCCCTTTCACCTTTAACCTTTCACACTGTTGAACAGCTCAGAGAAACATCATTCTATAGTGTTTTTATGATGGTTTAACAGCAGTCGGTCCCTCCTGATTTATTAATTTATTTTTCTTTATCTTGCAAAATCCTTTTTTATTATATTTATTTATTTTTTATTATTATTTTTTACAACTAAAATGATTCAGTGGTGAGTTTCTGTGAAATGTGTGTCGTTTTTTCAACATTTCTTTTATTGTTTTGCTGTAAGAATATACTCAAATGTGCGCAACTTAGGTCTTTATTGATTTTTTTGATCTCAAGAATCATTGATTTCTGTAGTTTATATAATGGAAATGCTGCGAGAGACAAGACTTTACCCCCTTAAAGCTGCTAAGAATGAAACCAAGTGTGTGAAAAGATTCCTTCGTGTTGTTTGATGCCTGTTTGAACACATTGCTGGACATATTACAGAGAATGCATGCTCATGGCCCGTTTCCATTGAGGGGTACAGTACGGTTCGGTACGGGTCACCTTTATCAGCCTTGCGTTTCCACTGCCAAAAGGGTACCAATGGTGGGTGTGGTGTACGACAGAACGTTTCAGTCGACGTCATTCTCGCTCGAGGAAATTTCTACAGTAAAGCTGTACAGGTCGTTCACATACTTCTCACAAAACAGATGCTTTATTATACACATAAATACTGGTGTATAAATGTTCATTATTAACCTTTCTATGAACATGATTTAATTATAACTGCAGATCAATGATAATTGTGCGAAATAGCCTACTGTAACGTCTGCAATTAAATAAAATAAAAAATAATTGCAACATATATGAACACATATAGTCTCCAATGTGTAACCAATTACAGAAAAACTACACACAGCATACATTTAGTCCTTATTTAGGTTCACGGAATAGAGCCCACAGTCAGTGCAAACCTCTCATCTGTGTCTTTAATCTTCACCGGCACGAGTAGCCTCTTGTTAGAAAGTAATTCTGACATTCTGAGTTCATAATAGACCAAAAGATGGACATAATAGTTAAACATGGCAGTTTGTTCATCTTTTAGGTTGCTGAAAGGATCACTTGTTCCTTTGTTTGTTTGTTTGTTTTTTTCAGTCTTCTCCTTTGTTTTTTCCGGCTTCTCCTTTGTTTTTTTGCGTGTCTCTCTCGAGTTTGTCTGCGAAATGTCTACAGTAAAGCTGTACGGGTTGTTCACAAATCATACGAGAAGCACTTCTCACAGAACAGATGCTTTATTATACACATAAACACTGGTGTATAAATGTTCATTACTGACCTCTCTATGAACATGATCTGATTATAACTGCAGATCAATGATAGCCTACTGTCCACGATTATATAAACTAAATAAACAAATGCAGCATATATGAACACATACAGACCCTTACAGTCTCCGATATGTTACCAATTACAGAAAAACTACACACAGCAGACATTTTGGCTTTATTTAGGTTCAAAAACAACACGAAATAGAGCCCACAGTCAGTGCAAACCTCTCATCTGTGTCTTTATTCTTCACCGGCACGAGTAGCCTCTTGTTAGAAAGTAATTTCATCATTCTGAGTTCATAATAGACCAAAAGGTGATGATAATAGTTAAACATGGCAGTTTCTTGATGTTTGCTGAAAAAATAAGTTGCTCCTTTGTTTTTTTTTCCGGCTTCTCCTTTGGTTTTTAAAGCATCAGTTTCACACTTGTCTGTTTCTGAAAGGATCGGGTTTCAAAAGCACGTCAATAATCAAGTGCATGTTATTATCATCAGCTCGAAGTTTGTTATTTCAAATATTGACGTGCGGCGAGCGCAAGTGAGAAAGCGAAACCGCTCGCGCTTTAGACAGGCTCATAAATAACTACGGGGCACAGGGGAGAATCTGTTCTTCATGGCTTTGTGGCTGTTCATAAAGACGACGACAAGGTTTGTTTGAGCTCGGGTCGACCATGGCTCTTTATTATATGTAAATATTGTTTCACTGTACTGTAATGTTTCGGCGGTGTTTATTTAAACATGGCAGTTACTTTGTTTTTTATTCTGGCTTGTTGCGTGAGCGAATGACGTATCTCTGTAAACCAATAGCGTTCAGCTGTGTGTCTAGCTCTGCCTTTTGGTACCCTTAGTACCCTTTGCAAAGGGTGACCAAAAAGTGGTACGGTACACTTTTAGACAGTGGAAACGGCCATAAAAGCGTACCGTACCGTACCACTCAGTGGATACGGACCAAAAGCGTACCGTACTGTACCATACCGTACCACTTAGTGGAAACAGGCCATTACAGTATGTGTGTGAATGCTGCTAAATGTGTTGAATTTCCCCCCACCCCCGGTTTGGCATTGTGTATATATAGTACATTGTATGTGTTTGAAAAAATATTAATATTACTAATGGTGCAGGGTTTCCACGATCATCAAAACCTACCTACTCGTTTTTGGAGGCATTTAGAATTGGCATTTATAATGTAATGTTTTAATCCTGCGCCCACAGTCAGATGATGCCAGATGGGTCGAATATGGGTGGCGCAGGGAATCTGCCCACTGCTGCGCCGCTGTCGATGCCCGGCATGAAGAAACCCTGGCACGAGCACGTCACTCAGGACCTGAGGAATCACCTAGTGCACAAGCTGTGAGTTCAACTAATCATACATCAAAATTGTGTTTTCTCATATGCTGCCTTTTTTTACACATTATATTCTCCTAATGCTCCTACAGAGTTCAAGCCATATTCCCGACTCCAGACCCCGCAGCACTGAAAGACAGACGCATGGAGAATTTGGTCGCTTATGCACGGAAAGTGGAGGGAGACATGTATGAGTCTGCCAACAGCAGGGTAAAACACAAACGTTCATGCTACATACAGATTTTCTTTCAGTACAGCGTTTTATGACTTTAAAAGGTGGATGCTTGCGCTCAAGATAGTTTTAATTGTTAGTTCAGAGCATAATAGGAGTTTTAAATAACTTTACAGTTGACGGCACAATTATTAGCTGTGAAATTTTAATCCTTTTTTTAAATATTTCCCAAGTGCTGTTTAACTGAGAGATTGTTTTTTTTTCAACACATTTATGAGCTTTATAGTTTTAATCATTTGTAATTTGCCAGGATGAAAGAAGATAATATTTTACTTGTTAATGCTAGTATTCAGCATCATTTAAGTGCCATTATATATTGCGTACATATCATATTTTGCGCAAGTTTATTATTTCCAATAGGTTGAATGGATTATTTCAAATGGATTTCCTACGGACTTGTTTACATTTCCAGGCACACCTAGTTAAAACATCAACACATTTTCTGAACGCCAAGAGCGTACAGTGAATCATGTGACTGGAATTAACCAATCAGCTTTTTACTTTGTATGGAATAAACACATTTCAGTAATAATGGTAGACTAATTACCTCAGGCAAGTACACAGCACCCAAATGTATTACGACTGGATGATTAATCAAAAAGTAATCAAAATCGATATTCAGGACCTATAATAGATCAATTTTTTCCAGGCCAATTTTTTCAATTAATTTCTCTATCGTGTGTTTCCCCGCTCTGTTAAAGCTGATTTATACTTATTATATTATGATTTATACTTATTATTCTGATATTATACTTAAATTCCTCCATCAGAGATGAGACCTTTTATCAATGTTTACATTTTAAACCAGTGGCAAGAGGAATGGGATACATTGGAAAATAATAAATTATATGAAATCCAACCTGAAATGTCACATAGAATTTTAATACTAGATTCAATCAAGGGGTTTTTACCAGATGTAGTATTGCAGTGGTTCTCAACTGGTTTGGCCATGGGACCCACATTTTTACGTGGTTATCAAGCCGCGACCCAAATTTTTAGGAACTATATTTTAATTTTAGGCAAATTTTCAGAGCCACGGCAAGAGTTTGTCATGCTCTGAGAAAATGGTTGATGGTCAACTAGCAATGACAGATGCCACGGTCGCACGAGTGCAAAACACGCTGAAAATAAAGGAAGCAACACACCTCGAGCTTTCCACAGGTTTTTAGATGTGATATGTGAACTGCTGCATAAAGAGTTAATCGGGCATTCGACAACAGTGGTTTGTTTTGTAGCCAATCAGGGCTTATGGGGGATAATATGTATCCTGATCCAGTCCCAGTGACCCAAATTTCAAAGTTGAGATTTTGGTATCAATGGAATGAGGAGACTATATGGCAATTCCAGTTATGGTTGTCTGTCTGTCTGTCTTTTTTCTGTTCCAAAATTTCGAGAGATCGTTTTCTGCTGTTATCCTAAAAAATCCATTGCATGTAAATACTAAATTATTTATTTTACAGCTTAATTTGTACATATGCATATACAAATGCTATTAAACCAGGCTTAAGCTCAATTTTAAAAAAAGTATTTACTTAATTGAATATTTTAAAAGGCACTTTTACAAAGATTTTCACAGTATTGAGTCTTTCTGAAGCGATTTGCAAGCTTGTTTACACAAATCGCTGGTAGGTCTGGACAGTAGGACGGCCAATCGCATGCATGTCAGTCGAAACAAATTCTATTTGACAAATGATCTGCATTTATGAATATATTTCTAAGCTTTTTGATTAGTTTTTACAACTTTTAGAGCAGAGATATTGATGTTTAGGGCATACCCAAAATATAGAGTTGAGAAAAGCAATGTTCATTTCTAGCAAATTTAGTAAAACTTTAAGTCAACATTAATAGTCGTTTAAATACCTTTAGTCAATGATCTGGACTACGAAACTTTATGACATTATTTTTGAATGTCTGTTCTGTAAAATTAGCTAAAAGAAATCAAAAATATATCTTTTTTTCATTGTTTTTTATTTTATTTTTTCACATTATCGGCCTTTATGTTAAAATAGACTGGTGCTACTTCCGACTGATTTCGCCAGATCAGGTTACATATTGACCTTGAACTAAAAGAAATAAGAATTTTTGTGTAATTTTGAAGTACAGTTAGCTAAAAAACAACAACATCCATCCTGCTGGAGTGACATAGGGTATATGTATGTGCCTTTTGTTTTGATAACTGAATAAATGCTTAACATATTGACCACTGTGGAAAAGCTTGACATCTGATCATGGCATCATGTAATTCAGCACTCAAACAAAGTCTCCTTCTTGTGTTCAGGATGAGTATTATCACTTTCTGGCTGAGAAGATCTATAAGATCCAGAAGGAGCTGGAGGAGAAGAGAAAGTCCAGGCTGTCGAAGCCGCAGATGGGGGGCGCTCAGGGTCCTCAGCAGCCTGGCCTTCCCCAGCCCAACCCTATGGGGCCTGCACAAGCCATCCGGCCACCAAGTTAGTAGCCGTTTAGTGTTTAATGCTGGCTGCTGTCTTAAATAGATGCGTACAGCTTCTCAAAATATGTCTTATTTCCTCAGATGGACCTGTCTCCATGTCCAATGTGCCAAATCAGTTGATGGCGCGGATGCAGGTTCCTCAAGGTATGTGTGTTTCTTTTGTTTTTGTACACAATTTACATCAAAGATTTACGTTTGCAGAGTAAATTTAAAGAAATCTCTTTTACGGTAAGGTAATAAGTTAATATTTATTAGAGTGAAAGATGGTATATCTATTTATTCTGTAGATGAAATGCTGAATTTTCAACCTCATTATTTCAGTTTTCACCGTCACATGATCATGCAGAAATCATCGATTATTTGATTTGATGCTACAGAATACTTTTTTTTACCCATTATTGTCAAAGTAGAAAATTAAAAAAATCTGATGACAGCATTGCTTTTACAGATACTTTTGGAGACAATTTAAAAATATTCTTGCTAAATAGTAGTTATTTCTCACCAAGAAAGAACTATTGGCTGCTAAACATTGTTTATATTTTTCAATGTGTCTTCAATTTATTTTAGACTTTGTTCTTAGCCTCATTTCATTGCTGCAGATGTTAATTCTGCTGGATTTTGCTCGTATTAAAGTAAACGTTTAAAAACAATTGCAAATATAGCACACGTTTCTGGTCATTTGCACACAATTCATGTTTCTAATAATCTCTGACAGTCAGACTTTCTGAAATTTTACATTGAAACTTTTAGTTTACATAGTAAAGTTTGAGTTTGGTAAGATTGTGGTGAAGTTCCTTTTAATTAAAAAATAAGGTAATATTGAGTATTATTATATATAAAGATGTATATCCTTTGGAATTTATTTTGTTGACGAAATGCAGAGTTTTCAACATTATTAATACAGATTTTTTTTACTGTCAAATTTTTCTGCATAATTTTATTATTTGATTCGATGCTCCAGAATAGTTTTTTCATTATTATATTATATTATGTTATGTTATATTTTATTATATTATATTATTTTATATTATGTTATATTTAAAATTGAAATGTATAGCATTGCTTTTACATATACTTTTGGTCAATTAAAAAATATCCTTGCTAAATAGCTATTTTTCACCCTAAAAGAACTATTGACTGCAAAACATTGCTGACATTTTTCAGTGTGTCTTTTCAGTGTGTCTTCAATTTCTTCAATTTCCTTTTTTGATGTTGTTGTTTTTTTTTTACCACATTTTGTTGTTATAGATGTTAATTCTGCAGGATTTTGCTCGTATTATGGCATCAAAACTTAAATAGTCAGCATTGTTGAGTTTGCTCATGTTAAAGTGAACATTAAAAACAAAGTTGCCCTTTGGTACCAACATAAATTATATTTCTAGTCATTTGCACTCACTTAAGGTGGTTTTAGACTTGTGAAATGTGAGATGCATTTGCAGAATAAACCCTTACGTTGAGTAAGATCACACGCACTTGACTGTTATGCTAGCCTTGGTTGCTAGGTTACCAATACTACAGTGAGCCACTCTAACAACTTGACGGAAACTAAAAATTGAAGTAATTTATTAAAGTTTTAATTAAGAAAAAAATATCATCAAATGCTATTTATTTAATTTGTATAAACTTTATTGAAATGTGACGTTACTGAAGTTATTAGTATTTAAAACGTTTTTATCTGCATTGATCTTACCATGAAATGGCAATAAGTTGCTGATGTGGCAATGAATAAACAAACAAATAAAGTGAGTATTTACTACAATTGTTGCCTGCAAACTGCATTTCGTTGCCTAGTACTTGTACATGTGTAATGACAATAAAGTTGAATCTAATCAATATAGCTAATGCTGCTGATATGGCATTAAAACAAACAAACAAATAAATAAATAATAGTATTAGTAATAGTCAGCATTGTTGGGATTTTAAACATATTAAACATTTTTTAAAAATTGCCCTTTATTACAAATATAACACACATTTCTGGTCATTTACACACACTTCATGTTTCTAATAATCTCTGGACTTGTAGAAATTTAGCCTTTAAGTGAACACTGTGTTGGTCAGCTTTGATGTAATAACGGTTATCGCAATACAGAAAGTAGGTTGTTGATGCCGGTTCTTGTTGACTTGGGAAGAAGGAAAGCAGTCAGGCTGGTCCTACCGGAAATGCAGGAATCACTCAATAGCTTTTATCTCCCGTTGAACATGAAAGCTTGTTGCCTTTTTAACGGGTTTTTTCCATCATGTTTGGCAGGGATGGGCCAGTTCAACCCCGTGACCATGCAGAACGTGCAGATGTCCCAGTCGCAGGTGGGAGCTCCTCGGGCTGCGTCCCCTATGACCCACAACTCTCAGATGGGCATGGGGAATGTTCCACCGGTGAGCTTTTCTCTACGCTCAGCATCTGAAATCAAATCCAGAAAACCACTGATTTCCACAGATCACCTTTTTCATAACCTAGCTAGTACATTACCATAACATTAGCTAATTCTTTTTCATTTTTTGGTTGTTTGTACTTTTTAATAAAAACAAAAATTAAACACTTGAGGCTAAAAAAAATATATAAATTTTGGTAGAAAATTAACATATGGCACTTAGAGGTTTTTGCATCTGAACTCTTCACTTTAGTTTTCTGTTTTTTTTATTCTTGTTTATGTAAAGCAGTTTAAATTACCGTTGTGTATGAAATGTGCTATATAAATAAACTTGCCTTGCCTTGATTTGGTACGATGTAGGCAATGTGAAGAAAAACTTAAGTTTATGTTGATGGTTGTGGAAAATTGTATCAAATTTTATTTATTTATTTATTTTTGAAATCAACAGCATCAATACAACAAACATTATATGGAAGTACAAGGAAGAATATTAATTAGCTTTGATTTTACCAATAACATGTATTTTTAAGTGACCTGTTGTGAGCTGTAATGCTTGACAATATATGTTATATTGAAGTCATCTGCTTGCATTTATTTAAACTTGCACTATCCGCTTGTTAAGTGTGACATCACGTGAATGGGCTTCTATCAGAGTGCATGGTGAGCCTCATCAAATGGTAATAATAAACGTTTACAAAGCGATGTAATACTTTTCCAAAATCACGATCGCAATATATATCCATGCCTAATAGCCGATGGGGAGAAAGTGATTAATTATTTATAAATTGTTACAATTTTGGTATTTGTGATGCAGCAAGCCCAGGGGCTGTTGTGTACATCATGATTTTATATATAATTCACTTTAATGTGTGATAGGACTAAAAAGTGGTCATAAATGAACGTTTTCTCAATTCAGATGAGTAGCAGCTTGGACGTGGAAACAGTATTTCATACGTCACTGATACGTCACCACTTAACAAGAGGATAAATAAACATTTAACAGTTTTGGTGGGAAAGTGGATTACCCATGATTTACCCATGATTATGTCTCTGTTAATTACAGAATCATGACAAGCAGATTTTTTCCCCCAAAAAAGTGTCTAATCACTACCATAAATACAGAAATATGTGTGTGAATCAGACAACTTGTATATGTTTTTTTTATTATTTATTTATTTATTTATTTATTTTTGCAAAAATGTCAAATATTTTCTTAATTCCCGTTGCTTTTCACTTTGCAAGGTCATAGGGGCTAAACATTTGCAGTGTGCAAAAATGAGATTAAGTAGTATATTATGGTTGCGGTTAAATGATTTATTTTATTATTTATAATGAGCATTGTTGACTTGTGTAAAACATATTTAGACTGTAAATAGAATGTATGTGTTTTTAAGTGATATTAGAGAGAGGTTTTTTATCAGGATTTTTTTTTAAGCCTTCTGGAGGAATACTAGAGTATTTAGCATTGATTAAATTGAAAGAACTTTATATGACTTTTAAATTTGTTAATTTAAAATTAGTGATGATGTTTTTTGTATGTTTTTGTTTGTACAACGTATGATTAAGAGACAGTTGTGATTGTAAATTATATATTGAGTGTTTATTATAAGTGTTGACATTAATATAGCCAATACTGCTGATATGGCATTAAAACATAAAGTCAGCATTGTTGGGTTTGCCTTTAGGTAATCTCGCTCAAAAAAATATTTTTGCTAATATGAATATTTTTGTTCAAACTACTTTTTTTTAAATGAGCCGAATCAACACAATTCTTAAGGATTTTTTACGACAACTTAATTGTTTTATATTCAGTCCACTCAATTGATTTGTATTGGGACAACATGAAGGAATACTGTTTAACCCAACATTTTTAACAGTGCTTACTCGGGTTATAAAACGAGATTGTTCTACAAAAAAAGTGAAAACGTGCAGTAATATTTAACTTTGTTTTTGTTTTGTTTTTCCAGATGGTTATGTCTCCTTCCAGGATGCCGCAAGCTCAAGCCATGATGGGAGGGCATGCTAATAACATGGTGGGCCAGACGCCCAACCAAAACCAGTTCATGAACCAGACACCGTTCCCAGCCTCGGCCGGGGGCATGAATGTGAATGTAAACCTGGCCCAGCAGTCAGGACAGACTGTCCAACAGGTGAGGAGTCACAAACATCACAACTTCAGTCTTTGTTTTGGCATAGTGCTACCAGTGTGTCCAAAAACTCCCGATTTCACCACTGAAAACACTGTCTGTCATAGTGCAGTAGTGCCCATTTACTTGTTCTGGAAGTGTTTTCCCCATTCATTTTGCACATAGGGTCCTTTAAAGTGTTTTAAGTCATGAACCAAACCAGCTATGAGATGCACAGCAACAAATGTTTATTAAAAGCAAAAAGTTTTAGCTTAGGTCTCGCTATTTGTACTAAAGGTAGATTTGTTTTGCAGTCAAGAGTCCTCATTTTGTGACACAATACAACAGACTTGCATATAGTAACATCAAAAGCATAAATACTTAAGACATGAAACCTAAAACAAGTCAAGTGTAGGGAAATTCTAGGGAATTGGAGGTTTCTGCTTTAATTAGTGAAAACTACTATTCCATGAAGCATTGCAAATGACAGTACTTAATTATAAATGATAAATTCTTGATTCTGATTGTTCAGTTATTTTCGCTTCCATTTCTTAAATCAATTGCTGCTTTTCCGCTATTGGGCCTAATGGTTCTTAAAGGGCCACGAAACCCCCCAGTCTCAGCGTGGTGTTTTCACACCTACAGTCTGTAAAAGCTCAGTAAAGTGGGTGTGTCCAGCTCGGTTTAGGTAGGAGTGTCGGGGGAGGGAAAGAGGGAAGGTTTTGCATATAAATGGGAGTTTCCATTTGTGCACGCGCTGACTTTCAAACCCACACACACACAGACCATTGACACAGACGCAGGGTGAGAAAGACGGACTTTTCACATGGACTTCAGTCATCTAATTATTTGCCAAATTATTAATTCGTGGACTTTAACTGCAGTTTGGCACTTTAACGTTTATTCACGAACATTTCCTGCGTGTCCCCCGTGACAAACCAGATATTAAATGTTAGTAACTGCTGAAGGAGTGCATGTTTAATGGAGTATTTGAAACGCACGGCATATTTCAGGAAAATAAATCCTGCATTTCTCGGTAACTAAATGCACTCGGTAGGTAGCGTCAGAAAGCCGTGTGTGTATAGACTAATCTGTCACTAAATGCGGCGAAAAATCTACACGACAGTAATCGTTTGATTAAGATGTTTACACTTTACACGGATTCTTCAGTCTATAACACTGTAGTGATGTTCACCTGCTGTAAACTCAGCAACAGTTCTAATCATTTGACTAAGGTCTGTCTTTAAACACTGAAAGAGTATTGCAGACGAAACCAACTAACTTTGCCATCTTCATCAACAAACAAACACCACTAAACGCCTACTTGCCGATCAGGTGACGTGTTCTCTGCAAACGTATTTATGACGCGTGGTAATACACCACTTTATTCCAACTGCTTGGGTCCACACGCGAGCTTTACTCTCATCTCGGGGAAATGGAAACAAATACTTTGTTGCGGCACATTTATCAACGCAATACCGACGAACCAATCCTCTCGGCTGGCGACAAAACGTAGTGTCTCTCTGCCGTTTGAAACTTGTCACAGGTAAACACTTCCTGTATATGTAGTTCATGCATATTGATGAAGCTCCGCGTCATACACAATAGAGCGCTCTGATTGGTTTGAACAAAGGCCATGTCATGAATTAATGCCGCACGCTGACTGACGTCAATTTGTTCGCTTCCGGGTAGACGTCCACTCTACACGCTGGACCACATGCAAAGACCTCAACGGCGTGACGCAGCCACAAAAATTCGTTTCAAACCGGAAGAACGAATTTGCTCGAAATAACGCAAAAACAACCAATTTTCACTTTTTAGTCAATTATATGTGTCCTAATAGTGTTTATAGCAGCGTGGGAGACATATATGACTGTCAACAGCCCAAAAAATGTGTTTTGGTGTTTCATGGCCCTTTAACTCCTCAGTTCTGTACTGATTCGAGACAGTCAGCACAGTCTCATTCAGATTTTATTCTACACTTAGTGTAAAGAGCTTTGTGGAGTGTAATACAAATGTGTCAGTGAGCGTCTTGGTAATATCAGCGTAATTATCACATATTTCTGTTTTTGGAACTTTTTAACTGATATTTATTTTGTGAAATAATACAAAAAGAAATTGTTCTCAGTTGTTATTTCTATATTTTTGTACAATGAATTGATTTCTAAATTAAATGAATATGATTGTAATTTATATGTTTCTGTCAAAATAGCCAATGCTGCTGATATGGCATTAAAACAAATAAATAAATGAATAAATGATGAATAAAAAGATATTATATAAACATAAAAATATAACAAAGATGCATAAATAAATAAATCATTTAAAAAATGATATAATATAAACATAAAAATATAACAAACATAAAGAAATAATAAATAAATAGATATAATATAAACAAAAATTTAACATAAATAATTAATTAATATTAATTATTAATTAATATCAAAGTCCCTTTAAGGCAAGTCATATCACTCTGTGGCCATCTTTGAAATCCCTCTCGTGCAGTATACTCAGGCTTCTGTCTGAATGGGGAAACATCAAATTCTCCCAAGCTGTTTTCCAAGCTTACGTTAACATTGCGTATTTGGAACCAATAAAACTAAACATCAACTGTCTCATAAGTTTCGTCTCTATAAGTTCGAATCAAACAAAATCTGCATATCTTCAGGTTGTCCAAGCTAATGCGGATCTCGACACCAACCTCATTTATGGCCATTCTACACATTATCATCCTCTGGATAATGATGGTCGGATCGCACTGATCTTCTGAAGTAATCCACAACTTGCTCTTGATGGTGAATCTTCTCCAGAAATGACTTTTTGTTTACACGTATGCAGGTGTTTGAGTAGTTGCTGTCATGTGATGTGCGTTTGACAGGATGGACTGTACCTCGCATCCATTTCATACAGATTACAAAACTAAAAATCTTTTGTTTTCTAGTGTAGTGGGTTCATCCAAAAGTACAAGTTTCAAGCTTTATGTGGATATATTATCTCATGTCTGTGAAGCAAGTATTGGCTGAGATTCCAGTGCGTTTGTTGACCACCAGACTGTCGTAAAAATTCACCTCTAGTCTGGTTTCCACGGAGAAACGTCAGTCTATAGCGATTGCTGATTGGCTCCTTTACTAGTAGGCGGGGCTTCATTGACCGTTACACTGTTCCCCATTGAAAACTATTCGAGTGACACGTCTTGTGTATTCTGTAGTCTTTGTTATTAGTCATTCAAACATCTTTACCGAAACATCTCTTACGCCTCCATCATGTTTGTAGTTTATTTAAATTTTTTACTACTGGATTTGTAGTTCTAATCAAATTTGCTTTGAATGCACAATATTAGCGGTTAGTGAATGAACAGTTCTACACTTCAGTAAATGATCCGGGAACCTTTGACATACTATGGTTTGGGACATACGAATTCTTTTTTGAAATACTATTTAGGACTGATAGTATGCTAATTGGGCGCCACGGTGGCGTAGTAAGTAGCACGTTCGCCTCACAGCAAGAAGGTCGCTGGTTCGATCCCCGGCTGGGCCAGTTGGCATTTCTGTGTGGAGTTTGCATGTTCTCCCCGTGGTTGCGTGGGTTTCCTCCGGGTGCTCCGGTTTCCCCCACAAGTCCAAAGATATGCAGTACAGGTGAATTGGGTAAGCTAAATTGTCCGTAGTGTATGAGTGTGAATGAGAATGTATGGATGTTTCCCAGAGATGGGTTGTGGCTGGAAGGGCATCCACTGCGTAAAACAAATGCTGGATAAGTTGGTGGATCATTTCGCTGTGGCGACCCTGGATTAATAAAGGGACTAAGCCAACAAGAAAATGAATGAATGAGTATGCTAATTGGGATGCAGCAAAAGATTACAAGGGCAAGCATTTATTTCTTCCTAATGACATGCACAGATGATCTGTTCACCACACAACTAGCAATGTGGGCTAACAAAATCAACATGGTTAGCTTTGATTTCATGTGTACTTTAATAATCAGCTTCCCTATGGGTGAAATGAATGGGATCTATACTTCCTCTTATAAACGTATCCGCAGTAGTTTGGCTTTATCTGAGTGGCTCTGCGCTCCGTCTCTTTCCCCCTCCAGCAGCAGCAGCAGCAGAACGCTAACCTGACCCTGAACGCTGTGGGCTCTCTGGGCCCGCCGTCCACCCTGTGCTCCACCCCTCCTCCGCCCTCTGCCTCCACCCCATCAGCCGCTGCCAGCCTGCAGTCACTCCAGACCCAGCCCTCCACGCCGGCCTCGGTCGGGGGCCACGTCACGCCCACCCACATCCCCAGCGGTCTTCCCCGTCCTCCCTCCGCCCTGGGCTCCTCCCCTGCCCCATCCCAGCCGCACACACCCCTGCAGTCCCAGCCTGAGCCCCCCATGCAGATGCAGCAGCCCACCTCTGTGCAAGCGCAGCAGCCAAGCACTCCGGTGAGGATCGCCAGCAGAAACAGCATTGAGGTTGTTACGTGATGATGCTTTTTAACTCATCTGCTGTGTGTGTGTGTGTTAGCTCTCTCAGATGGCTCCCAGTGTTGATAATAGAGTCCCCACGCCTGCGTCTGTGGCGGAGACACACTCCCAGCAGGCTTTGCCCGACTATCCTGCTGCCGAGCCCAAAATCGAGCATCAAGAAGACGAGCAGGAAGTGGAGTCTGGGAAAAAACGGCTTGATATCAAGATGGAGGTGTGTGTGTGTGTGACAGTGCTGAAATAAAATGTACAGTCGGCCTAAAAAATGATCTAGGAGTTCCTGACCTTACTTTGAATGTATTAGATCAAGTGTTTCTCAACCACGTTACTGGTGAACCACTAACACTGCATGTTTGGATGTCTCCTTTGTCACACCCATTACAGGTCTTTCAGTCTCTGCTGATGATCTGTATTAGGTGTGTTTGGTCAAGGAGACCTGGAAAATATGCAGAGTTGGTGGTCCTCCAGGAACATGGTTGAGAAACACGGCATTAGATTACTCCTTTAACATGTATTTATTTCTTTTTTTATAATTTATTATGGTTAGTCATTCCAAATTTTATTGTTTCGAATTGGATTACTTTTTATTCATAATTGTTGTTAATTGAACTAAATAATAAACTTTATTGAATAGTATTACAGGACTCCTTATACATGTATATATTAAATTTTTGTTTAGTGTGATTTTATAAAGATTACTTCCAAATGTTATTATTTCTAATTAAATTATTATTTCTATTATTATTAATTTAATTAATATTAATATAACTAAATTAGAAACTTCGTTTGAAAGTATTACATTGCTATTTTAAAATTTATTTATTTTACTATTTTTTTGTTTATGGTTTTATTAAGATTACTCACTCCATATGTTATTTCTAATTGAATTATTATTTTTATTCTCTATAACTAAATAGTAAGAAACCTTATTTGAAAGTGTTACATTACCCCTTTAAAATTTATTTATTTGATATATATTTTTATGATGTTATGATTACTTGTTCCAAATTGTATTGTTTCTAATTGAATTATTACTTTTTAAATCATAATTCACAATAATATTAATATAACCAAATAATAAACCTTATTTGAAAGTATTTCAGTACCCCTTTAGCATTGTATTTATTATTACTTTTTGTTTATTTTATTATGATTGCTTATTCCAAATGTAATTATTTCTAATTGAATTATTGTTTATTCATAATTATTATTAATATAACTAAATAAGAAACTTTATTTGAAAGTATTACATAACCCTTTTAAAATGTATTTATTTTATTTCATTTTTGTTTATTATGAATTATATTGAATTATTCTTTTTTTATTATTATTATTATATTTCTTTATTATTTCTATATAATTATTATTAATTATATAACTAAGTAACCTTATTTGAAAGTGTTACATTACCCCTTAAATATGCCATATATGCTATTAAGATTAAATTATGATTACTTACTCCAAATTTTATTATTTCTAATTAAATTATTATTTTTATTGATATTATAAATATAACTAACTTTTAAAACTGTTAAGTCGGCGACAATAGCCTAGTGGTACTAGACATATGGCACAGACGTGCTCACGGCGACCCGAGTTCGATTTTCGGCTCGAGGTCCTTTGCCGATCCTTCCCCTCTCTCTGCTCCCAATGCTTTCCTGTCTGAAATCTCCACTGTCCTATATCATGATAAAGGTGAAAACCCCTAAAAAATACTTATAAATTTTTTTTTAAAAAAGGTTAAAAAAATGTGTTTTAATTAATTGCAAAAATAATAATAAATGTATCAACCAATCAAAAAAAAAAAAAAAACAACTAACTGCGATCCATTTCATTCATTAGGATGAAGATGTCAAGCCTCCACAGGTGAAGGAGCAGTCGGAGACCGTAGAGCCCAAACAGGAACCGATGGAAACTGAGGACAAGAAACCAGAGACAAAGACGGAGCCGAAAGAGGAGGAAGTGTCCAGTACCAACAGCTCTACACCAGCCAACCAGTCTGCCCAGTCACGCAAGAAAAGTAAAAACCTAACCCTGAACTACATTTAGCAATATACAATGGGGGAAATAAGTATTCTTGCCTGTGTTTTGGATCATTGTCTTACTGAAATGTCAAGCCCAGTTTCATCTTCATCATCCTGCTAATGTAGATGTTGTACTGAAGCACCTAATATTTATTTACACCGAGGAAGGGCAGAGGATTGCTTAAGAACTTCTGAGAGATCTCAGCTGCTGTCTGGGCATTTCATGTCTTTCTACACCTCCCTTTCTTCATGTGTTCAATACTTTTTATTACGCATAACTTCATTTTTAAACTAATTAATATTGTTTCCTTTGCATATATATGGATTTCTTTGGTTGTTACCAACATCTGGTGAACATTTAAAGCCAACAGCACCTTTAGAAATATGTTTTCTGAGAAAAATGGTCACCTGTTCAATACGTATTTCCCCCACTGTATGTATATATATATATGACTTGATTAATCATTTAACATCCCGATTTGTTGCAGTTTTCAAACCAGAGGAGCTCAGACAAGCGCTGATGCCAACATTAGAAGCTCTGTATCGTCAGGACCCAGAATCCTTGCCCTTTCGCCAGCCGGTCGACCCGACTTTACTGGGCATCCCGGTAAATTCCATGCACCTATATATCATTTGGCTAATACTACGTGGATCTCAAAATAGCGAAACGTATTAATGATCTTGCTTTTTCAGGACTATTTTGACATTGTGAAGAACCCGATTGACCTTTCCACCATTAAGAGGAAGCTGGACACCGGGCAGTACCAGGAGCCGTGGCAGTATGTAGACGACATCTGGCTGATGTTCAACAACGCCTGGCTCTACAACCGCAAAACATCTCGAGTGTACAAGTACTGCTCGAAACTGGCCGAGGTGTTCGAGCAGGAGATCGACCCCGTCATGCAGGGTCTGGGATACTGCTGCGGACGCAAGGTGAGATTCTTTATACAGGATAAAGTGGGTTTGCTTATGGGTGAAATGCTTCAAAATAAGCTCAAACTCCTCAGTATCAAACTGTTTAGCATTAAAGGGGACCTGTTATGCTAAAATCACTTTAACAAGGGGTTTAAACACAGTTGTGTGGCAAAAAATGTGTAAATATAGAATGAAATAATAGTCAATTAATTAATTGTATTCTTTATCACACTTGATAAAAACAGTAGAAACACTTTGATTGACGTTCTGCCGTTTGTAAGTGTCATCAGAGGGGGAAAGCCCTGCCCATTAGTGATAATCTCTCTCTTATTAGCTTAGGTCAGTGGTTCTCAACTGGTTTGGCCACGGGACCCACATTTTTACATGGTCATCAAGCCGCGACACAAATTTTTAGGAACTGTAATATAATTTTAGGAATTATAATTAATTTGTATTTGTTTGTTAACATACACAAGTAGTGACAGAAAAATCATGAGAAAGTCAGCAAGACTTACAAATAAACAATATTTTATTGCTGACATTTAACAAAATGTGTCAAATTATAGAAATATTACAAAGTAAAAACGACAAACACTAAAAAGAGAGGTTGTTACCATAAACAAATCTGAACTGTTAATAAACTGATCCTGTTGAACAGAACAAACCAGCAAATTGTAAAATGATTAAAACATCCATAACCATTCTTACACCTAATATGACAGCAATTATAAACACATGTTTCACTTAAGAGTAATTTGGGAAGATAATGAGATAACTGAGGATGTGCTTTACTGATGTGATAAGAGTTTCAAAGTCAGGAGTGATGGTAGACAGTGCTACCCGAAGATCGTGCTCTATGTACAACCTGTTTCTCTGCTTTGACTCAAGCTGCACCAAGGAAGAGAAGCCACTTTCATACAAATACGTAGTTCTGAATGGGATGGGTTTGATCGCACTTCACTGAATTTCTTTTTCAGCGTCTTATAACATGACAGCTCCACGAGCTGACTCTCTATGTTGCTCGGCAACGTGATGCTTTCCACGTCGATTCCAAAGGGATTGGTTGTCGTGCGTGCATTTCAAAATAAAAGTCTGGTATACGCAAAACAAGTTAAAAATTAAACTTTTGTTGTTTTTTGACCACACACTCCGTGACCCACTGAAAATGTTCCTGCGACCCACTTTTGGGTCGCGACCCACCAGTTGAGAAACACTGGCTTAGGGCATAAGTCATGTGTTTGAATCTGTCACTATGCTGACACACAGGCATTTGTAGCTCTGCCCTCTTTTTAAAAAAAAGCACAATCTCATATAAATTTAAATCGATGGTCACCTAAATGACACAATTAGGAAGCCTAAAAGGAGCAGTTTCAAAGAGTTATAAAACATTATTTGTGTGGTATTTTGAGCTGAAATTTCACATAGACACTCTAGGGACATCAGAGACTTCTTTTACATCATGTTAAAGAGGGCAGAATAGGTCCCCTTTAAGTTCACTAGTGTTGTTCTTACAGTATAACTGTTCAAATGCATTTGGTAATTAAAGTAAAGGTAAAATTAAATTGTAAATGTTAGAATTGAGCGATAAGCTTCGTGTATTTTACATGGTAACAAATTAGAATAAATGTAGGTCATTGTACAAAAGAGGACTTAACTCTATTATATCTATAGAAAATGGTGTCTTAGTGCATGCTCTATTCAGTCAATAACATTTTTTTGTTTGGCTACCTGAAAATAACTAATCATCTTTTTAATTTACACTTGTTAAAAACAAAACATTGGAGCATTCAAATAGTTAATTTGATAAGTTTAACAGAAACAAAATAAACTTAATAAAAAATAAAGCCACATTTTACTTGGCTTGTTATTCTTCATTATTACATTTTGAATAAACTTCTGAAACATGTTTTTGTTGTTACTTAAATGCTTGTTTTTTATAGTAATTGAGGTAACAACATAAATATATTTTATGTAACATTTAAAATTCTGATGTGCAACTCAATAAAATATGCTAGATTGTCTTAAGCCCCGGTCAAATCACACGATTTTTATTGTCGGTGACAGAAGTCACTAAGTCAGATTATGCTTTTTTTTCCCTTTTTTCCTCTCTTCCCCCCTTGATAAAATTTTGACTTGTGAGTAACAAATGTGCCAGACTACACGTTTCTTCATGATTAGTCATCCCTTGACGTCTACGAAGAGCGTTATTTTCCAAAGCAGTCACAAGTGTTGCTATAACACTATTTATTACCTCAATTAAATATATATATATTTTTTTTATCTTATTTCATTTTTAATAAACACTGATGCTTGCAGACATCTAGGCTACATTATTTAAGGGCGTTCCTTACAACATTGATAGGATCAAATTTATGATTCCTTTTCAATATTAGGATATTTTCTTTGAAATCTAAATGTAGGCTGTATTTTCCTGCCATGAGTTTCTTATTAAACACTCCCTCACCTGACCTTGCTGCGAGTGAGATGAAAAACGAAAGCAATAAGCAGCAGCAAGGAAAAATCAGATGCTCAAGACCTCATATTTAAAATAATGACATTAAAAAATTAGCAAATATACGACTGAGATTTGTGATACAATCACAGTGAAGCATTCATTAAATCCTTAATTTCTTCAGAGCGAAACAAATCATTCACCCGTATAGTTGAGCAGTGGACGGGCACAAGCAAAAATATAATTCATATATTTTTCTTGGAAAAGAATTTTTTTTTTAAATGAATTTCGTTTGCTATAATTTTTATCTCAATTTTAACGTGTCTTTTGTTGGTCAGTTATCTATAAACAAAAATAATGGTTAACATTTGAGCTGACGCGCTTCAAAACAAGTCTGCTATATGCATCAAAACACGAATTGCTGTGAGATTGTGTTGGTTTGTTAAATAAAATAATAATAGCCTAAATAAAATTAAAGTGAAATATTCACAGTTTCAGAGCTGCCTATATTAAACTGTTTTCACTATTAATGACAAATTTGTATAAGCAGGAAATGCTTTTGCAATGTATTCGTAGCACCGAACATTTACCAGTTTACCTCGGATGAACAAACTCTGTTGGAAGGATGAGAGAACTCAGAAACTCATTGTGAGAATGGAGATGTCTGCATATTTGTGCCTGTCTGTCAGATAAAATTGCTTAAAACACCTTAATATTTTAGAGAAGGTAGTTAAAGATTGCATAGCCAATGATTGATCGTATCAACCCGAGACCCACCCATAAGTAAATATGCAGCCTATTTTTTGATTACCTGACCGGCACATTAACAGCAGCACCCACTGAGATAACTGATGAATTATGTCCCCCTACTGCACAGTGTCACCCACATGACAGAACTCGTCGTGAAGAACGAGAAAAAAATTAAACATGCTAGACTTTCTGTGATGGTGTCGTGAGGCGTCGCAGGCATGGTATCGGTTGTCGTGAACTATGCCACATTATGCAAAAAGAGACGATTGAATCTTGTGTCATGACGCTTGTTTGTTGTTTACGAATCCCCAAGACACTATACGTCAAGGAGATCGTACAAAAATTGTGTGACCTTACCGGGGCTTTAGCTTATTTTAAGAAAAATTTGAATTTTCATTAGATATTTCATTAAAAATAAATATTAAAAACTAAAAATGAGCTTTATATAAATTTAAATGAGCTACATCAAAATGTGGGGAAATAGCACAATTTAAGCAATACCTATATTAATATTTATTATTGTTTGTATTTAACAGAATTGCTTTTTCTTTGTCTTCACAGTATGAGTTTTCACCTCAGACGCTTTGCTGCTATGGCAAACAGCTCTGTACAATCTCCCGGGACGGCACATACTACAGCTACCAAAACAGGTAACCAACAGCATGATCAGTGGTGTGAGAAATGGAGACGAATGAGTTTCTAATGGGACGGTGATGCACGGAGATCAGGCTTCTGATGTTTAGCTCACGATTGACTTCATGTTGTTTGCACCTTATAAACAGAGTCATAAAAGCGAGTTCAAAGGTTGCCTGTTTTGTTCACGTGTGCTGCGCTCCAATCAGCCACATTGGGATTTGAATCTTTTATTGTAGAAGCTTAGATTTTTACCCACAGGGCTGCTTTACTGTTCAGTATGAGTGTAAATCTGGAAAACATTATCAGAAGTCATAGTATTAAGCAATTAAATGTCTGGAGAAGCTCTGATGCATCACATTTCCATTAACTGACCTCACATTGTCTGTTTTTGTCTGTTTTGTGTTTGTACTTTCATCTTAAAGAGCCCCTGTTATACATTAAAAGGGTCATATTTTGGTTTTGGGGGTCTCCAACAGCAGGCTAATATGCATGCATGGTCAAAAAACACTTTCATTGTCTTATAATTTGCATTTATTTTTACCTCATAATCCCAGCGACTCCTATATGTATCGTTCAGCCCATCCAAAAGGTTTTTACCTGCACAATCAAATTCAAAACCGCCCAATCTGGCAACCTTTGCTCGCCGCTGTTGTTTGTGGGCGGGGTTGGGGGTTTCGAATCTAAAGGGTCTGTGCGCGCACAAATGGGCGGGGATTATATTTAGTGTTGACGTCATGCCGAAATGGCTAAAGACTCGTAAGCACAGCGATTCGTTTGAGGAACTATAAGTCGACACTTTTATAGATGAATCAATAGTTTTAAACACTTCGCACTTTCAGATTTAAGCCTTAGCTGGACATTTCACTTCACTTAGAGCTGTGTTACACACTGCATGCTAGCTCATTTTCAAAAACCCATAATAGGGGCTCTTTAAGGTTCCAATATATTCACAGCAAAGTTGTTTTGTTCTTCATTTAGAAACTTAAGTTGTGATTTAGCAACTGAAATGACTACATTGACCAAACATCTGTTAAAGGGCTATTTCACCCAAAAAATTGAAATTCTGCAATCATTTACTCATCCACCGCTTGTTCTAATTAGTGGTGTAACTGGTCACAAATCTCCAGTTCGGATGACACTATGGTTTTTGAGTCACAGATCGGACCATTTTTCAGATCAGCCAAAAAGGAGGAGACAAATGTCATTTGCTTTTCATTTATACAAAAATAATACTGCTAAAACCATTGGTTTAAACAAACAACTTAGAACCTGTAACGGTAATGAAGAACCAGCTGAAAAAGAGGAAAGTATTCAATAGGAAAAATGATCTTCGCTGCCGTTGCTGATAATGCTAAACATAGAAATCTAACATCTTGTAGAACGGATCAATTTTCAATTAACGATTAAACAATTCACACATAAAACTTGATGTTTCATTATAGGTGGATTATTTCTGAAAACCTATTCAGTGACATCATTTTGACGGTTGTTTGTCGCCACCTGTTGGTTACACAATGTAATTGCTAAACAAATTTACCAGCGTTAAGTTCCTTCAAACGGCGATTTTAATCTTTACCGTAAACATCAGTGTTTATATCTGAACTATAAACTATTCTCCCAGTACTTCTGTGTTATTGTTTGTAGCTAACTGAAAAGTGTAAAAACTGAATCTCTCTCGATCTGCGCTGATCTGAACGCAGCACTTCGAAGGATTAATAAACATATGCCAATCATTTATCATTCCTGTTGCACGGGTTTGAATTGAAATTATGGTTTTTTTAATGTTTAATCGTACAGCTTTACACTGAATGCATTAATGCAGGCTAAACAAACAGTGACAGAAATCACTAAGACACGAACCTAAAGCATTTAGGTAGGTTCCACCACAACTTTTTCCGTCATCATATTTTACAGGGAGGCCAAAATGCTTTCATACTCGTGATTTGAATGACGCAGGAGGCGATCTCTAACATTATAAATGTTAGATCAACCTATAAATTCAAAATAGTTATTAATCCGTAGATCATCTGCGTTCCGAACTGTAGGTTCAACCATGATTTGTTACACAATCCTGTTTGAGTTTTTCTTCAGTTGGACACAAAAGAAGACAAGCTGAAGAATGTTGGAAAGCAGCAGCCATCGACATCCATTTTTAGCTATTGATGTCAATGGCTGCTGGTTTACAATAGTCTGACACAGGGCTGAGTGATTAAAAGCGGTATCTGTATTTATTGACCGAACACCATTGTCAGTAACGATAAAAAAAGGGTTCAGTATGAAGTTTCGGTATGTAGTGCTGTAGTTTTATTAAAATGTGGCTGCTGAGCACAAGTCTTGGCAGGAATGTCAATAAGCTTATGCTGCGTTCACACCAGACACGGATGAAGCGTCAAGCATGAGTGATTTACATGTTAGGTCAATGCAAAGAAGTGAATAGACACTCTGTGAAGTGTATGAAGACTCAAATGAAGTGTGAATTACTTAAGTTGGAAAATATGAACTTCAGTGGACATTTGCGTCGTGTTAACCAATCAGGAGCTCACTCTTGTTGGGGTGTGATTATGACGTAGTGCCTATTGTTGGTGTCCCGAGGGGAAATCCTCTTGCTGACACTGACAACAGTTCATCAAACTTGGCTCGGTTCAGTCAGAAACACTGCTGAAAGCCTCCATTATCCAGGTATAGTATCTAGAGGAGTTGACAAACTCACAGAGCTGCTGCACCTCTGAAAGAATCTAGTGGACTCAGACACGGTGCTGAATGAATCTACGCTGTTTTTCAGCCTTCCTAAAGCACATAAGGCACTGCTACTCTCTCAATGAAACCCATGTTAGCCATTTAGCAATGAAGCTTGAGTCATCGACAGACAAAAGTCCCACCCATCACGCGAATCTGCATCTATTGTGAAGCGAATTTGACGTGCGAATGAATCCAGTAAACTCAAGATGTGTGATTTATCTGCTCGTTCCGCGTCTGGTGTGGACACAGCATTAGCGTGTAAATTGGTCATTTCCAATTGAGGCGCACGACTTGCACCCACAAATAAGGAGCGACGCACACTTGTGCAAGTGGCGAGCACTGTGCGCATTTTCTAGATACACCTAGTTCAAAACATCTAAACTTTTCAGAATGCAGCGTGCAAAAAATGAAAGTAGCTGCTGGTCATGAGGACCAGGATTATAAACTGCTGCTCAAGTGAATGCCAAGAAGATACCAAGTGTTGCTGATCATTTTTTTAATTAGTATTATTATTTATTTGGCATTCATTTGTGAGTTTGAATGCTAACCTGTCCTCTGTTATGTGTCATGCTTTGTTCTGCGCTCTTATTCTGCGTTGTGTGCTTTGGCTCCAGTTCACCCGAATCTGGTCTTGTTGCCTGCAGGTATCACTTCTGCGAGAAGTGCTTCAATGAGATCCAGGGCGACAGTGTCACTCTGGGAGACGACCCGACCCAGTCGCAGACGTATGTATCAACTGCTGCCCAGAAGTCTTTGAGGTTTTTCTTGCTAAGCTGCAGTTTTTTTTATCCTAAAAAATTGAGCTGTAAATGTATGAAGATGTAGGATTCATCTTGCGCATCTCTTTTTTGCAGTATGATATCGAAGGAGCAGTTTGAGAAGAAGAAAAACGACACGTTGGACTCTGAACCGTAAGTCCTGCCATTTTGAGTTGTATCAGATACATTTCACAGAATGGAGAATACTTTGACGCTAAATAATTATTTCCCTCTTTCTGAATTTTTCAGCTTTGTTGAATGTAAAGACTGTGGCCGGAAGATGCATCAAATCTGCGTACTACATTATGACGTCATCTGGCCATCAGGGTGAGAATCTTTACCCCATTATCACTCTTATAGTTTAGCATCACAAGACATGATCTCTACAAATGCTGTTCGTCTCTTCCTTTTATAACAGTTTCATCTGTGACAACTGCCTGAAGAAGTCAGGAAAATCAAGAAAGGAGAACAAGTTTTCTGCTAAAAGTGAGTGCTTTTGAAGCATCTTTCTGCTTTCCTCTCTGAAAGTCTACTGCAACTCTGTGTCACCCTCTGTGTGTTTGCTATCAGAATTACAGTGCACGAGGCTGGGCTCATACATTGAGGACAGAGTGAATAAGTACTTGAAGAGGCAGAATCACCCAGAGGCCGGAGAGGTGTTTGTGCGGGTGGTCGCCAGCTCTGATAAGACCGTGGAGGTCAAACCTGGCATGAAATCTAGGTAACCTAACAAATTATACACATGAATGTGGTATTGGATTGGTAGTTATTCTGATAAAGCTGTTCTGAAATGATTGCCGTGTACCTAAAATGTAAGGATTTCGCTGATTTAGCATAATCTCTGCGCAGGTTTGTTGACTCAGGAGAGATGTCGGAAAGCTTTCCCTACAGAACCAAAGCACTTTTTGCATTTGAGGAGATTGACGGAGTGGATGTGTGTTTCTTCGGCATGCACGTCCAGGAATATGGATCTGATTGTCCCTTTCCTAACACCAGGTAGCACAAAGTTACTGATCATTTGAGGGAATGATGAGTAATGAACAGGCTGAATTGACGTATTTTTGTCTTCTTTTTTCCCCTCCCTAAATTTCCAGGCGGGTATACATATCATATCTTGACAGTATTCACTTCTTCAAGCCTCGATTGCTAAGAACTGCGGTTTACCATGAAATCCTTATTGGGTATTTGGAGTATGTTAAGAAACTTGGGTAAGTAAATTACCTATATTGGTTACTACAATTTCTTGTATATGGATCTTATTGGGGTCTTTTTTGGTGTTGCAATGTCATCGTTTATAATGACCTCGAATTATGACATTCATAAGCAGTGTATCCAGTAAAATGGAAATAAAGAGAGTCTTCACCATAGACGTCGAGTAACTCAAGGAGTTTATGTGCTGATTCATTTGATTTTTCCCATCTATAGATATGTGACTGGTCATATCTGGGCCTGCCCACCTAGTGAAGGTGATGACTACATTTTCCACTGTCACCCTCCTGATCAGAAGATTCCCAAGCCTAAAAGACTCCAAGAGTGGTACCGCAAAATGCTCGACAAAGCCTTTGCAGAAAGAATCATTCATGACTACAAGGTATGACAGTGCTAAATATGTTTCATTCAAAATGATTTAACTTCACACCATCGCAGTAATGATTAGCAAACTGACTCACTTGTGTTATGCAGGACATATTTAAGCAGGCCACGGAGGACCGGCTTACAAGTGCCTACGAGCTGCCCTATTTCGAGGGTGATTTTTGGCCCAATGTTCTGGAGGAAAGCATCAAAGAGCTGGAGCAGGAGGAGGAGGAGAGGAAGAAGGAGGAGAATACAGCCACCTCTGAGACAACAGAGGTTAGTCAGAGAGCCAAACAGTGTGAATGAGTCTTTAGCGTAGTCTGCGGCCATTTATTTAGATGTCTGTCTTGTCCACAGGGAGCCCAAGCTGACAGCAAGAACGCCAAAAAGAAGAACAATAAAAAGACCAACAAAAATAAGAGCAGTGTGAGCCGCGCCAACAAAAAGAAACCTGGGATGCCGAATGTAGCTAATGATCTGTCCCAGAAGCTATATGCAACGATGGAGAAGCACAAAGAGGTCGGACATGAGTCATCGACTGTATTTTGTGTACCTGAATATCTGAATCAGTGCTACGTATTGACTGGAACGTCTCTTGCTTCCTCAAATCCAGGTCTTCTTCGTGATTCACCTGCATGCTGGTCCAGTGGTCAACACCCTGCCTCCGATCATGGACCCTGACCCTATGTTGACCTGTGATCTGATGGACGGCCGCGATGCCTTCCTGACACTGGCCAGGGACAAGCACTGGGAATTCAGCTCTCTTCGCCGCTGCAAATGGAGCACTATGTGTATGCTGGTGGAGCTGCACAATCAGGGCCAAGACCGATTTGTGTACACTTGCAACGAATGCAAGCACCATGTAGAGACACGCTGGCATTGCACCGTTTGCGAGGTTAGTATCTGTTTTGTGGGTTTGACAGCACAACTGAGTTACTGTTGCCACAATTTGCTCAGCGAAAGATTTTTAGCACTAATTTATTGTCATTGGTTGGGTATCTAAAGGGGAAGCTAGTAGATTGCAAGTTCTACTATCTCAACCCTTGCTCTAGGACAGGGATCACCAAACTTGTTCCTGGAGGTCCGGTGTCCTGCAGATTTTAGCTCCAACCCTAATCAAACACACCTGAACAAGCTAATCAAGCTCTCACTAGGTGTACTTGAAACATCCAGACAGGTGTTTTGAGGCAAGTTGGCGCTAAACCCTGCAGGACACCGGACCTCCAGGACCGAGATTGGTGATCCCTGCTCTAGGACAATAGTACCTGAAACTATAAACAAAACAAATACATCTTAAAGGGTCAAGTCAGCTTTATTTATCAGTGATTTATTCCAATATGAGACAAATTCATATTCAGCTTTATGAAAACAATAGTACAAATATTCAGAACAAGTCAGTTTAGTCTTGAGTCAGTATGTTAAGTCGATTAATTCCAGCTGTCTGGAGTTCAGAGTTATGTGCTGTGATTGTCCAGGAAAACTGTATTAATTCTTTTGCTTTCTTTCAGGACTTTGATCTATGCATTAACTGCTACAACTCCAAGGGTCATGAGCACCAAATGGTGAAGTGGGGTTTGGGTCTGGACGACGACAGCAACAACCAGGGCGGTGAGGCTAACAAGAGCCCGCAGGAGAGTCGACGCCTCAGCATCCAGCGCTGCATACAGTCCTTGGTGCATGCCTGCCAGTGCCGCAATGCTAACTGCTCTCTACCATCTTGTCAGAAGATGAAGAGAGTGGTACAGCATACCAAGGGCTGCAAGCGCAAGACCAATGGAGGCTGCCCTGTTTGCAAGCAACTCATTGCGTTGTGCTGTTACCATGCCAAGCACTGCCAGGAGAACAAGTGCCCTGTACCCTTCTGTCTCAATATCAAGCACAAGCTGCGGCAGCAGCAGATTCAGCAGCGACTACAGCAGGCGCAAATGATGCGGCGGCGTATGGCACTCATGCAGGGCAGAGGAATGCCTCCGAGCTTGCCCTCCCCAACTACCTCAGGAGGTCCCGGGACGCCCAACTCTCAGCAGTTGCAGCAGCCTAATACTCCTCAGACCTCGCAGGCATTAGCCAACCAGCCCCAGCAGACGCATCCCAATGTGGCTGCAATGGTGCAAGCCTTCCCCAACCAACCCCCTACACCAGGGTCGCAGGGTAAGCCAGGGCCGCAGTCCTCTCCTTTGCCCCAGCAGCAGTCTCCACTACCCATGCCGCCCCAACAACAGCCGCAGCCCTCTCCGCAGCAGCAGGCTTTAAAGGTTGCAAAACAAATAGAGATGATGACTAAAGTTAAGCAGCAGCAGCAACAACAACAGCAACAGCAACAACAACAACAACAACAACAACAGCAGCAGCAGCAGCAAGACTACAGAATGAGTATGAACGGCATGCCAATGAACCAGCCTCGCATGATGACTTCCATGCAGATGATGGGCCCTCGTGGTCCTCAAATGGTTCAGAACATGCAGCAGGGTCAGTGGGCACCTGGGATGGCCATGCAGAACCCGCAGGGGCCTCCTCCACAGCAGGTGCCCCAGCAGCAGATGGCCATGGCGCAACAGCAGTCTCAGGTAGCGCAGACGCCCCAACAGGCGCAATTGATTCAGCGCGCCATCATGCAGCAGCAGCAGCAGCAGCAGCAACAACAACAACAGCAGCAGCAGCCGCGTCAAATGCAGGCCGTCATGCCTCCCCAGCAGGTTCAACCCCAGGCCCCGCAGCAACAAGGCATGCAGCAAAGAGGTGTAACCAGCAACATTACTCCAGGAGCGCTGCAGGACCTGCTGCGAACATTAAAATCGCCAAGTTCCCCTCAGCAGCAACAGCAGGTCCTTAACATCCTCAAGTCAAACCCACATCTCATGGCTGCGTTCATCAAACAGCGGACGGCGAAATACCAAGCCAACCAACCACAGCAGCCGCAGAACCCACAGGCCATGCTCGCTAGTCAGCAGGGAATGCAAAACATGGCTGCAATGCAACCCGGTCCCGTCCAGAGACCCGTTATGCCCCCTCAGCAGCAGCCACAGCCTCAGCCTGCTGCAACACAAGCTATGGCTGCCCTCGGATCCCAGGGACAAATGATGAACGCTGCACACAACGGAAACCAGCAGCTGTTCCGCCGGCAGATATTGCGTCAGATGCAGCAGCAGCAGCAACAACAACAACAACAACAACAGGGAGCGATGCCTCCTGGTCAGGGGAGATTCCCGCAACCCCAAGGAGCAGCAAGTTATTCGCAAATCCGCATGCAGCAGCAGATGGCCATGCAGGGTGGCGCAGGACCGATGGGCCAGATGCCACCTATGGCTCAGATGGGCCAGCCTGGCATGGGCATGGACCCCCAGCAGCAGCAGAATTTGATGCAGCAGCGCATGCTGCAGCAGCAGCAACAACAACAGCAGCAGCAGCTGATGAAGCAACAAATGGGCTCACCGGCACAAGCTGCTTCCATGAGTCCCCAACCCCACATGCTTGGGGGACAGCCGCAGGGAGCTCACATGCCCGGGCAGGCTATGGCCAATGCGCTGGGTAACCAAGTGAGGTCGCCTGCCCCTGTGCAATCGCCCCGTCCCCCGTCCCAACAGCCGCCACATTCCAGCCCGTCCCCACGCATGCAGCCCCAGCCCTCGCCCCTACACCCCGGATCCTCCCATCCCAGCCTGGCGGGACCCATGCCGGGCCCAATGGACCAGGCGCACATGTGCACAGCTGAACAGAGTGCAATGCTTCCGCAGCTGAACACACCAAACCGTGGAGGGCTGACCAACGACTTGAATATGGACACCACGGGAGACACGTTAGAGAAGTTTGTGGAGGGATTGTAGCATTAAGAGACTTAAATCTCTGAGCAGAGAGATGTGCTTTGTACACGGGATATTAGAGAAGGTGGCGAAAAGGATGAACTATAAAAGGTTTACACAACCAATGGACTGCTTCTTCTTCCTTGTCGGAGGGGTTGAAATTACTGTTTAACGAGCAGAATCACAAAGGGTTTGTTTGTGGGGGAGGGCTTGTCGGACCGGCGGATATTCAGTCCTGGTCTTTGAGTTACATTTTTAATTGTTTTGTTTTTTCGGGGAGGGGGTTACTTTGAGCTTATGGACTTTTTAAATGGAATTTCTCAAGGCAAAATATTTGATTTTATTATTGAAGACTTTCGTTTTGTATGTTTGCAAACTGAAATGCATTTTTTTTTTTGTGAGTGTGTGTGCGTGTTTAGGGACTGTAAGATACTCGGTGTGGAATTAGGATCAGGATTAATCCTCATTCCTGTCTGATGCGTATTCACATTAGCAGATCCGGAAAAGGAACGCGCCGCCTTTTTCCTCTCCCAACTTGTGGAGTTTGTACAAAGGACCTGTATTCATTTGTACAGAAAGGAGCTTGGCTACTGCACACACACGCACACACACATGAACACGCGAGCAAATGGTGAAAGTTGCTCTTATTTTTCAAGGTGCCCAAATGCATTAATTTATTGGCCTGGATTCAGTAGTTGTCTCTTAAGATGTAGGAAGGTGTTCCTGTTTTTCTCGTTTGATCTCGAAAACATCAATGATGTCCTCTCCACCTCGCGTATGAGGCCGGAGCTTCGTCTGACTGCTGATTTGTTCAAAGAGTTCTTCAGTCAACCTCTTTTTCTTTTCTCCTCATGAAACTTGAATTGAAGGTGAACGATTCTTTAATGTAAATCATGCAGCTTGATGACATACTGTAAATAAAAGGAAAAAAGATTGAGATCGCTGTATAAACTGGTTAAGAACTCGTTTCGTACTTATATACCATATTGTTAAATAAACTGTGTGCAACAGATGAGACGTTTCAGCTCGCTTTGTTTTGCTTATTCGCAGCATTCGATGTTGACTTCGATTTGATATCAGTCGATGAAGCCAGTGTTTAGAACCAGTTGAGGGCTGTACAGGACTGTCTGTAGTGGCGCAGCGTCATTTATATATTATCACATGTACAAACAAGTCTTCTGAATGAACTTTTAAAGGTAAGATTGAAGTGATGTTTTCTTTAGTTCATGTTTCAGTCACTTTTTCCCCCTTTTTATGCCACGTTTGACTATTTAATTCACTGTTAAATGGTAAAACGGAAGTGTTTATGTGCTAAACAAAGTTGGTATGGGCACTCACAAGTGGTGTTTTACTGAATTTACTATAATTACCTTAAGTTTACCACCTTCACTGCAATCCAAAAGTGCTGTTGGTGTTGTTTTCGTAAGGTTGGATGTAATTTTTTAATGTAATTAGATGTTATTAATAATAATCATCATCATCTTTCCTGGTCCTGACTCTCTGTGGTTGTTTAAAATCCTAGGATGTCTTCGTGTTTAACCCTGGCATCCTGGCCAAATTTGCCCACTGGCCTCTCTGTCCATCATGGCCTCTTTACCATGCCCATATCATAATAGGCTTCATCATTCTGTCTCCTCTCCATCAATCAGCTGGTGTGCGGTCTGGCGCAACATGGCTGCCGTCTTGACTTCCAGACGGACGCTGCACACTGGTGATGGATGAGGAGATCCCCCTCAAAATTGTGTAGAGCGTTTCGAGTGTCCAGAAGAGCGCTATATGAATGTAAGGAATTATTTTGTAATTAATTAGATGTAGTTACATGATTTCCCCCTTATTAAACTCACAAGAGTACTGATCTGAATTTCAACACTGATTGGGATGTAGTCACTTTTCTGCCACTGCTTGTAAGTAGGGTATGATGATAATGCTTTTGTACAGTGGTAAAATGCCTCATTTTTACTTCAGTTTCTTACTTTGAGAGGAACAGACTGTCCACATTTATATATAGCTTTAGAACACTTGAAAGAAACGACTGGTCAAGCATTGCTGGACTAAGATAAAACTGTTCAAATCAAACGAGTAAAGACGGCTGAGCTGCCTATTTACTGCAATGACTTGGCAAATCTACATATTTTTACCATACGTATTAATGTACTCTTTTGCACACTGACAGTGGTTGGAGAGGAGGCAGAAGATGAGAAACAGGTAAGTGACTTTATGTTCTCACGTTTTGAGGTGGAAGCTGTGTTTGTGGGAGAGAGTGCACTGTTCGAATGCTGCAGTTTAAATGGAGCGGCTCGTGTTCCGAAGAGAACATGATTCGCGTCACTTTTAGAACTTTTGCCGTCAGATGAAGAAAGCTTTAAACAAGTGATGATGCGGTGTTGGTGGCCCGTTTCTCTTGGGGACTGATTCGGTTTTAGAGTTTAACCGTCCGTCACGCCGTATTTCCTGGCTTATCATTTTACACATTTACCGCGGTGATATTTCACGACGTGCGTTTGTCATTCACGCGTGTTGTTTGGATGCATGCTTGTTTTGCTGACAGTTCGTTTAGACCGAAAGAACTGTTGTCGACTATATTGTAAAACAGGCCACATATCTCTGTCTATGTCTGTCTGTCTGTCTGTCTATCTATCTGTCTGTCTGTCTATATATCTATATCTGTCGTTCTATCTTTCGATCTGTTCATCTGTCTCATTCTATTGTTCTATTTATATCGATCGTTCTATCTATATCTGTCGTCCTATTGATCTTTCTACCTCTTTCTGTTCTATCTGTCGTTCTCTCTGACTCGTTCTATCTATCTATCTACTTATCTGTCTGTCTATATATCTATCTCTTTCGTTCTGTTTATCTGTCTCGTTCTATCTATATCTGTCTTTCTATTGATCTTTCTATTTCTGTTCTATCTGTCATACTATCTATTGTTCTCTCTCTGACTCGTTATCTATCTATCTACTTATCTGTCTGTCTATATATATATATATATATATATATATATATATATATCTGTCGTTCTATCTTTTGTTCTGTTTATCTATTGTTCTATTTGTATCGATCGTTCTATCTATCTGTATCTCGTTCTATTGATCTTTCTATCTCTTTCTGTTCTATCTATCGTTCTCTCTCTGACTCGTTCTATCTATGTAGCTAGTTGTCTACTTATCTGTCTGTCTATATATCTGTCGTTCTATCTATCTTTCATTCTGTTTATCTGTCTCATTCT
>CAIGQQ010006944.1:2337858-2348167 GCA_903798035.1 Danio albolineatus
ATATCTGTCGTTCTATTGATCTTTCTATCTCTTTCTGTTCTATCTATTGTTCTCTCTGACACGTTATCTATCTATCTATCGATTGTGCTATCTGTCATTCTATCTATCGTTCTCTCTCTAACTCGTTCTGTCTATTGATTGTGCTATCTGTCATTCTATCTAGTATTCTATCGTTCTTTCTATATCAATTGTTCCATCCATCCATCCATGCTAGCTTGAATGGCACCCTGGGCGAACCACCCCATATACCCCCCCCCCCCCCCCCTCCTCCCTCAAGTTTATAAATAGTTGGTTTATAGAAGTATGGTTCTAGGTTACATCTAGTTAATATAGGAAAGGACCATTAAACATGTACATTCTAAAAATGTTTGTTGTTTTACCCTAACTTTGGGTAAAATATGGACAAAAACAGAATTGGAATTATTAAAAATATTTATATCTATTATAAATATAAGAATAATAAATGTTGCCCATGGCTAAATCCGCCACTGATCCATCCCTTGTCTTATCCCACCGTCATCCTATCCATCTATCATTCCATGTATCATTCTATCCACCCATCTGTCTGTCTGTCCATCCATCCGTCATTCTATCCATCATTCTGCAGCATCCGTCCGTCAGTCTATCTATCTATCATGGCTCATTTACAACTTATTTTTAATAAGCAAATGTTGACATGTTTTTACCATGGACCACTGCATTTGACTAACACATTTTTCAACAACATAATAATAAAAATAAACTATTTTTGACCATTTATGTACCATTTTAAAACACAAAACAATTTAAGTAGCCATGAGAAACCAGTGAATTTGTAAACGATGTGCAATCTAAGACAATTTGAGAATTACCAACATGATCCCAATTGAAATGAATAGGATTAAATTAACTTTTTCAATTTGTAATCACTCACAAATAGTTCTAATTTATTAAACATAAATTTTTCTATAAACTTGTGATGTTTTCAGACTAAATTCATTTTCCTTTTAAAAAAAAAATAGTTTTCGAACATCTATAATTCAGTCAGGCAAGTGTTAAATATGAGATTTCTTGAAGTTTTTTTTTGGTCGTGGGATGAATTTACAGAATGTGACTAATATTTTTTGACATCTGAAGATGCTCCATCTGAACAGAAAAGCATTCGCTTCAGTGGTCTTAACGCTTTAAAAAAAAAAAAATTATAATGTATCTCTTTTCAAACCTGAATGTGTTAGGAGGATTTAAAAGAAGTTAATTATTTAAAAACCCAAGTAGTCGCTTTGCCTCTTTTATCCTTGTTTCCCAGAGTTCACTGTTAAAAACACTGCGTTCCACAATTCCTCCATGTTGTCCCAACACAAACCAATTAAGTTAACTTGAACATAAAACAGTTTAAGCCGTCCACCCAAAATTCCCTTGATTTGTGTTGATTCAGCTCATTTTAAATATGTCATTTGAACAATGTAATTTTTTTATAAGTCCAGTTTTTTATGGTCCATACGTGTTCTGCATGGAGGGTCCCTAACTAGTGCTTTTCAGTAGTGAATCAAACACTCCTCGGCCACTTTATAAAGCTCAACTGCCCATTAACAAATATCTGAGGCTGAAAATACCTTGCTGATGTCAGAAAAGTAAGAGCAGCAGATTGTTTTGACCTGATGGAAAGGCAACAGAAACTCAAATAACCACTCATTACAGGCAAGATCTCCAGAAGAGCATCTCTGAGCACATCAACCTGGAGGCAAATGAGCAACTTCAGAAGAAGAAGAGACCCTCGAAAACGTCAAATTGAGGCTACAGAACACAAAAGCTCAGAAAACTGGACGATAGAAGACTTTCTAGAAGCACTGAGTCTCAGTTTCTGCTGCAACATTGGTAGGGAAGGGTCAGAATTGCTGGTGGCATGTGTAGTTAGTTGACTTAGGCATAATTTGAACCTCACAGTTCGCCATGTCCATCCCTTTATGACCACAGTGAATCCTGATTGTGATCCAGCATCTTGTCACGAAGCTCAAATCATCTCCAGCAAGGTTTCATGAACACCAGATCTCCATCCAGAAGCACTTTTGGGATGTGGAGGAGCAGGAGATGCAATAATAAGAGTTGTTGCTAGAAGGGATACAGCTGCAGCTTGATGTTAGTGAGATTTATTTATAATATTTATTAAATTATCTATTAATTGTATTTTATTAACACCTACCCCAACCCTAATTGCAACCATCACAGTAATGTAAAAACAGTAATAATACTAAATATTATTCATAAATTACTTATTAAATTGTATTTTGTTAAAGTCTACCCCATTCCTCACAGTAATGTCAAAATATTAATTATTGTTTTAATAGTGTCACTGAAATGATGCTATATTGATGTATCCCGTCTAAACTTTACCATGGAATAGCCTTCTTCTAAACGTTTGACACGTATCAAAGTAAATAATAGGTTATTAAAACGATTGGATAGTTGTGACATGTTGAGCTCCATCAAAATCTATTTGAAATGGCATTTTGTCCCTTTATGTTTTTATTTATTTTATATGCCACATTCACAACTCATATTCATTGAACTGTTGAATGATATTGGCCTATTCGACGGCAAAATGAAGATTAAAATGGTCGAAAACAGCGATGTCCAAACTGTCTTACACTGTAAAAAATAAAAAGTTCAGTTAACTTAAAATTTTAAAGCAACCGGCTGCAAATAAATTTTACGTTTATCAAGCTTCAGTGGTTGACGTTGTACCAAATTAATTTTTTAAGTTGACTGAAAAGGCTGGTTTAAGTCAAATATACTTTACGGAATAATTTGGCACAACTTCAACCACTGAAGCTTAATAAACTCAATTTCTTTGCAGCCGGTTGCTTTAAAATTTTAAGTTAACTCAACTTTTTATTTTTCGAAGATATGGAGAAATCAAAATTTAAAGTCTCCTCAACTGAATGTTTTACTTTCATTGAACAGACAGTTCCAAACATGCAGTTGAATCATTTTTATGAGTAAATTCAACTCCGAGCTCAAAAATACGCCCACCTAACTTACAATTTTAAACTGAATTCAAGATTTGTAAGTTGGATTTTTTACAGTGTAGAGCCGGTGTCCTGCACAGTTTAGCTCCATCTTCCTTTAACACACCTGCCTGAAAGTTTCTAGTACACCTAGAAAGGGCTTGATTAGTTAATTCAGGTGTGTTTAAGTGGAGTTGGAACTAAAATATGCAGGACACCGGCCCTCCAGGACTAAGTTTGGACACCTAAAATGAGAGAAAATTAAACCAACTTTGAGTTTTATTCTTGAACTACGCTTATGAAAGTTAAAAATGCTTGTTTTTGTAGTTAAACCATCCCCTGTGAAAAAAATACTATAGTAATGTGTGGTAAAAACGATTTTAATCATACTCACGTTATATACTGTATATAGTAGTGTTTACAGCTGCAGCATACTGTTTTGTTACCTATGATGAGCTAATACACTGTAGTATAGCGTACTTTAGTTTTTACTATTGTAAACTGTTGTATTGTAGTACAATCTACCTTGTAGTTAAAGTAAAGTTATGTGTACAGACATACTACAGTAGGCCTATGGTTCAAAAACACTAGTGTTTACTATAGTAATTTCTCATGTGGGACGGCGGTAGTCGCGTATTAATGGTTTTACCACAGGTAAAGCAAGTTTTTGTGGTTAAATCGTGTTAAACTGAATCATTGTATTTGTTTAAAACTCCGTTCATACAAATGATAATTAATTCGCCCCAAATTACACTATTACCACGCTTCTACTATAATAAAACCATGGTAAATGTCCGTATGGTCCAAAATCGCTGTAGGTTTACTTTATGATGTTACATATTTTTAAACACGCGCTAATATTTGACCTGAACACCTGAAAACATGAAGTTAACACATGATTTACGGAGATTTTTAGCGGAAATCCACATGATCGACAGTAAATGCGTGACTAACCGGCGGTTTGAGCTCCTCCAGTGTCACGAATCTCAGCGTGAGCTCGTCATCACTTGCGTCACTGCGCCTCCTGCCGGCGCAATGACGCAACTGCAGCTTAGCCTTTGTGGCGTACTACACGTATTCCTCAGCGCTCGCTTTCAGAGACGAGCTCGCAGTCGTCGAGAGATGTGTGTCTGTCCTCACTCGAGTTTACAAGATTTGATCTTTTTTATAGTTTATTACGGTTTCTCGACTCACCAGGTAAAGCATTAAAGGTGTAAGTTCACTCCCAGAACTAAAATGGACTGATTATTTACTCTCCCATGTCTTCCAAATTAAGGTTTTTAAGGGGAAAATTACGTTTTTATTGTTGTTGAGGAATACATTTCAGGGGTTTTCTCCGTTTAGTGGACTCCCACGTGAAAAATACTATAGTAAATAGTGTTTATATGTCCAAACTGTAGTAAAGTACTTGAAATAATCTGCTGTGGTAATTCTATGGTTCCTACAGTCATAACCTACTACTACTATAGTAATACAAACAAATTACCCAGTACTCTAGTTTAATACAGCAATAGTGTATATTATATTACAATACGCCACAGTTTACTGTAGTAAAAACTAAAGTATAGATCTACTCCAGTGTTTATGTATTTTTACAGTTTAGTTCCCAAATAGTTCAAAATTCATTAGTTAAAAAGTGCTAAATCCTATTATATATACACAGTATATTACACATAGTATGGTTCAAAAACACGACAGTATTATACTATAAATTACTATAGTATTTTTTCATGTGGGCATATATGGTGCTCAGCAGTGTTGGGAGTAACGCGTTATAAAAGTAATGTATTACAGTAATGTATTACATTTTCCTGTAACGCAGTAGTGTAAGGCATTACTAATGCATTTTCAGTAATATTTTACTCGGTACATGTTCAGTAACGCGTGCGTTACAACAAACTTTTCGCCCGCAAGAGATTAACAAATAAAAATAGCGCAGTTCTATTTCCTGTTCGTGGTTATGAATATACGCGCGCGTGTGTTGTCATTAATCTCCCTCTGGATATTGGGACTTTTTACTTTTGACGCGGAATGATTTCAGCTTCTGAGCTCGAGGTCCGAGGCTATTGGCTCAGCCCGGTGCGCAGTAATGTCAAGCCCTAACACACAGCGGAAAAGCGGAAAATTGACTCGCGAGATGGACGTAAGTGCATATGGTGTTATTTTTAATGACAAACGTATTCATGTAATACGAGCGAGCGAACGCGCGCCGGTTTCTCCTCGCGTGCACTCAAAACACGGCTGCTCACGTGCGGTTGATGTGCTCTGGCTCCGTTAGATGATGCAGACTCACAAGTTGTGCCTTACATTTCCTCTTTTTGTGTGTTTGCTCTCCAGAGATTATATTATCTTATACTATATATCCAGAGATATTTCTACACTATTTACCTACAGGTTGGTAAATTCTAAAATAAATACTAGTGTTTTTGAGTGTTAGGTATACTGTCTAGGTTTTAGGCTAGTATAATTTAAAACTTGTTAATGAATGCTTCAGCATACTGTAGTATTAGGAATAGTGAACTGATAAAATGAAATACAAAGTGGAGTTTTACTACAGTAAAGTGTGGTGAATTGTACAATAATATACACTATAATATTGTAAGAAAAAAACTACAGCACTGGGTAATTTGTTTATATTTCACTTGCTGTGTTACCATAGCAACTATAGTATTACCACAACAGATTCATTGAAGTACTTTACTATAGTAATGTTCAAAACACAGTACATGCCAATAGATGTGTTCAGGGGCCCTGTGGAGCAGCTTTTCCTCAAAATGAAGAGAATGACAGGGAAAATGATCTACAAAATCTCATCAACAATTTAGAAGACCACATTTTATTTATTTGAAGAGTAAATAGTACAGTAGGCTATAAAACCTTATCAAGTTTTTCCTATATTCTATTAGTAACATTTCTGCTTGCGTTATATTTTTGTTTAAATGTTTTTATTTGATTAGTATGGTGCAACTTTTTTATAAATAAAATGTATTCTTTGCACTCAACATCTATTCACTGTGTCATTAATTGTTGGAAACTGGAAATATCTCATATAACACACAGTCAAAAATGTTTTGGTTTATTATTATATAAAAATGAATATGTAAGTCTATTTTAGTATTTTGGTTATTAATAATAGTGGACAAATATAAATCATATCAAAAAGTATGAAAGGAAAAAGGAACACAAGACACACATTGTGAGTCTGCATATAATCTCACTGAGCGAGCAGTGTACTGAGAGCACGGAAAAAAATGTATGCATGAGCAGTGCATATTTGAGAGAGCGTGAGGAAATTTGCGCGCAAGCAGTCCACAAACAGAGGAAATCTGTGCACAGGCATTATATTAAAGAAAGCTATGTTCATCACGCTCACTTTGTGCAGGACAGTTTTGTGTTGTGAGCCACTTAAATTTTAAGTGAATAAAATAATGGCAACAATAAGAAAAAAAAATCTGCATCTTGTCATGGCATTGGAGTTTACATATAGGCCTGTAGTGTCTAATATGAATATAGTCAAGCTATTCAGAGATATTGCCAGATAATCACTACCTCCACCATACTTTTAACAGACTTAAATCATTTGTGATTCTGGCTTCCATGCTTTCTTGCATTGTCTTGAGACTTCACATTGCCAATTATACACTATATTGTTAGTAGCCTGGAGAGGTCACAGTCATTCTGCTACATCATATCGCTTTCTACTGGATGTAAAATGCTCTGCAGTACGTTTTGTCATTTTAGAATGTTAAGTTCTGTAGTTGTTTTGGTGAAAGTAACTAAAAAAGTAATATGTAGTCATGTAACATATTACAATTTTGAGACAGTAATATTGTAAGGTAAGGGATTACATTTATATAACAGTAACAAGTAATCTGTAATGTATTACAGCTTTGAAGTAACTTGCACAACACTGGTGCTCAGTGGTTTGAACTTAATGCCGTTTAAAGGGTTTCGATGACCTTCATTCATTTTCTTTTCGGCTTAGTCCCTTTATTAATCCGGGGTCGCCACAGCGCAATGAACCGCCAACTTATCCAGCATTTTGTTTTATGCAGCAGATGCCCTTCCCGCTGCAACCCATCTCTGGGCAACATCCATACATTCTCATTCACACACATACACTACGGACGTGTGCTTACCCAATTCACCTATACCGCATGTCTTTGGGGGAAACAGGAGCACCCAGAGGAAACCCACGCGAACACGGGGAGAACATGCAAACTCCACACAGAAATGCCAACTGACCCAGCCGAGGCTCGAACCAGCGACCTTCTTGCTGTGAGGTGACAGCACTACCTACTGCGCCACCGTGTCACCCGCTTCAATGACCTCAGATGAGGAATAAGGGTGTTATCTACTGAAACACTCTGCTGAATAAACCAGCCTAAACCCCTCTAAAACCAGGCTGTTTTCCAGCCTTTTATAGCGTAGTCTTAGCTTGTCAATCTGGAAAATGACCAGCTTGACCAGTCTGGTTCAAGCTGGACATGGTTGGTATTGACTGGGCTGGTCAAACTGGTTTTAGCTAGTCATCTTCCAGCCTGACCAGCTAAGACCAGGCTGGAAATCAGCCTTGAATGGCCAAAACCCCTCTAAACCAGGAGCGCTGACCAGCTAAAACCAGCCAACCACCCTAAGCTGCTTTAAACTATTTTTTCACCAGGACAAGCCGCTATTTAAAAAAAAAAAAAAAAAAAAAAAAAATCCTATTTGTTTGGGGGGCCACAAACTCTGCGTCCCAGAGCTACTACAAGATGAGCTTTTGTGGTGTAAAAGTACATCGTTTTACTTTTTACAGAAAATGGCGGATCTTTGACTGCTGGTTCATAGTTGAAACCATGAACACTGTGTACTTTTAAACCACAAAAGCTCATCTGGCATTAGCTCTGGGCTTCAAGAATTTGTGGTGAAAAAAAAGCACATTTTTAATAAAATGACCAATCGTTTTGGTAGATAACACACTCATTCCTCATCTGAGGTCATTTAGAGCACTTTAAAACTGTAATTTGGAAGTTCAAAACACTATAGTCCAATGTAAAGAGGATAAAATCCAGCACATCCCTGCTGAAAAAAACAACAACAAACAGCTTAAACTAGTCTAAGTTGGTTGGCTTGTTTTAGCTGATCGTCCAGCCTGGTTTTAGAGGGGTCTTAGCTGGTCAGGCTCTGAGATGACCAGCTAAAACCAGCTTGACCAGCATAGCCAGCTCTGTCCTGCTTAAACCAGGCTGGTCATTTCACAGCTAACATGCCTGAAACCAGCCTGGAAATAGCCAAAAGCCCTCTAAAGTCAACCAGATTAGGTGGTTTTAATAAGACCCTATTATGGATTTTTGAAAATGACCTTCCATGCAGTGTGTAACACAGCTCTAAGGGAAGTGAAATATACAGCTAAGGCTTAAATCTGAAAGTGCACAGTGTTTAAAACTATTGATTCATCTATAAAAGAGTCGACTCATTGTTGTTTAAATGAATCGTTATTAGAACGAGTCTTTAGCCGCTTCGGCTCGACGTCAACACGAAACATAAGCCTCGCCCACTAGTTGAGCGCCGACCCTGGGAAAATTTAACTCCCCGGCCCGCCCACAGACAGGAAGAAAAAGTGGAAGTGTTCACGTCATCTCTCTGAAGAGAGCTACACCAATCTACACGCTTACAACGGGGGATTTGTTGCACGGTTGTTGTTAAGGGATGGATCAATACCCAGTTTATTTGGACCAGCGTGTACTTCCAGTCTTGTTCACTGTAACAAGGTAAATATGGATGCAGTTGTCTGTATTGTGTTTGCTCCGTGCAGCATGTAGCGGTAGCCATTTAGCTTACTGCCGAATGTAACTATTTGTTGGCTTACAATAGTCCATGAAGTGTTAATTATTACTGAATGTTTGTTGTTATGATGAAGAATATAGCAATACGCTGTTGTACAACTGCAGTAATGTTTTTTAATATGTTCTGGCATTGGGCTGCTGACACGTAAAGGACGTAACGTGGTAGCGTCACGTAAAGGAGGTGCTTGGGGAAAAAGACTCGCTCAGACGATTCATATGGGAGTCAGCGGGAAAATGAGGTAAAAATAAATAGATATTATAAGACATTGAAAGTGTTTTTTAACCTTGCATACATATCATCCTGTTGTTTGGGACTTCAAAAAGTGAAATTTAACCGTTCTCAACCCAACATATGGGCTCTTTAAGCTGTTTTTTTTCCAGCAGGGATGTTTTCTTTACTTCTGCTCAACTGAAGAAAGAAATGATCATGGATGACAAGGAGGTGAACAAATAATCAGGACATTTTCATTTGGTAAGTGAACTAATACTTTAACTTTGGTTTAAATCACAGGGTCTCAAACTCAACTCCTGGAGGGCCGCAGCTCTGCAGTTTTGCTCCAACCCTATCAAACACAGCTGCTTCAAATGATCTGCAAATGAGACTGCATGATTTTAGCCCCGATTTTGACTCGCCGACAGGTTTTGAGAAATCGCCGACAAATGCCCGAAATCACAGGCAAATCGGTGCTCGTTCACACGAGTGACAATCACACAATATGAACTATCAAAGACGCGATCTGAGAGAATCGCCGATGCCCGTGAGATATTTGGCGTGCTGAATATCTGGAGCTGTCAGCGATTCAAATCATGCCGTGTGAAATGAGTTTTGACTGAAAATAACATCGGCGATCGCCTACAGCCAATGAGAGAGCAGCATTCACTAGTGTGGGTACCTGCAGGCCAGCGGGAGGTTGAGGGAGAAGTTAAAAGCGCTCATTTTCAGTTTATTCGGACCCAAGAAATGGAGGGAAAATGAGTTTAAATTTGGCATGAGCACCGTGTGTGTTTGACGTGTCGTGAACAATATCACAACCCAACCTAACCTAAAAGTTGAGAAGAAATTGCTGATTCCCTTCAAAGCCAGGTGAGCAAATATGTACATTTTCTACCCCATTAAAGGCTTCTTTCTCGTTATGTAGTTAATAACAAAAGATATACTACGTGTTTTTGGGTGTGAGACGTCGTTTGGACAAAGTTGTCTGCGATTCTTCCTATTTTAAAGTCATGCAGTGTGAAACTCCCTGTCGTCGATTCATCTTGCAGTGTAAACAAAGCAGCGACAAAACGCAGCCCAGATAGTCATGCAGTGTGAAAACATCTGTGACACGACTACTTTGAAAATCATGCAGTCTGAACTCGGCATAAGTTGGATCAGTTGTGTTGAATCAGTGTTAGAGCAAAACTGTGCAGTGCTGCGGCCCTCCAGGAATTGAGTTTGAGACCTCTGATTTAAATGCTATTCAATATCACATTAAATATGTTAGTTATGCAAGAACT
>CAIGQQ010006944.1:2348177-2377689 GCA_903798035.1 Danio albolineatus
TCCTGCAGATTTCAGTTGCAACCCATATCAAACACACCTGCCTGTAATTATCAAGTGCTGTTCAGGTCCTAATTAATTGGTTCAGGTGTGTTTGATCAGGGTTGCAACTGAAATCTACAGGAGGGTGGCTCTCCAGGAACAGGGTTGAGCACCCCTGGTCTACACCATTGATGACCTCATAGACAAACTCACCACCATGGTGTGAAACTGCCAGCCTTACGACCCTCTCCTGCATTCTTTTGCCAAACACTCTCTTGTGGTTTGGTCTTGTGAGTCGAGTTATGGAAATGGTGGACAATTAGGGATGCTCCGATCAATCGGCCAGAGATCGGTATCGGCCGATAATCATGTTTTATGACTTGATCGGTTCTCACCAATCTGGCCGATCTCATGAACCGATCACAAGTGATTGTTTACAAGCAGGGGTGTAGCGGACATTTTAAAAGTGTAGGGACAGCTGTATGACATCCAAAAGTTTACGTTCATATAATTATTAATCACCTGCTTCTAAATCAGGGGTGTCAAAACTTGGTCCTGGAGGGCCAGTTCCCTGCTGAGTTTAGCTCCAGCCTGCTTCAACACACCTTGCCTGGTGTTTCTAGTATATCTAGTAAGAGCTTGATTAGCTGGTTCAGGTGTGTTTGATTAGGGTTGGAGCTAAACTCTTCAGGACACCGGCCCTTCAGGACTGAGTTTGGACACTCCTGTTCTAAATGGTCTGTCTCTAAAGTGAGTTTGCTACGGCCCTGTTCACAAGTTTGCAGAGGAAGACACATGTGCTCACCTGTATTTTACACATCAGCAGCACTAAAACAGGTGAGGAGGTAACGATCGCTGAGCTCCCAACACAGCAGGGAAAATGTATACAGATTTATTTGTAATTTATAGGCCTACTTCCTATTAGTAAAGAAGTAATGGATGTACAGTATAGGTGTGCATTTTAACTTCTTATGCATCAAATATGCTTCAAACTTTTTCTTGATTGAGACTTGTTGAATTCTTCTTCCATCATTTGCAATGTTTCCAGATTGCATTATTAGTAATTTTTCTCACCATTTTACATCTGTTCGGTATTATTTTCTGTAAAGCTGCTTCTGACCATGATCACACTAAATGGTTATACGAGATGTGTTTAGGGGATTATATGCAACATCCTTAATTTATTCTCTTAGGTTAGGAGAGATGTATAATTAAGTATCATACTTGTAAAAATATGCAAAATGCATGCAGAATCGGTACTCGGTATCGTCTGCGAAATTCCTGATCGGAGCATCCCTATGGACAATATTGTTAAGAGGTCAAAATCTTGTTTTTTAAATGTTTACCACAATGCTGTGCCGTTTGACCTTTTAGATAGAACTGCTGTTTGTCGAGTAATACATTTGTCTAGATCTCCTGTGCCTTTTTTAAAGCATATTTCAAACTGTTTTAAATAAATAAAGCCTCTGTATACCAGCGAATTCTTTTTTAAATTGGCGAGAAGAATGCGAGACGTTTCTTTAGCCTGTTTTATTTCTTATTTTAAGCACTGTTGTCAATATACACGTGGAAAAAGCTGCTGCACAGGAACCAAAGACATGTAAGTAACTAAAGTAAAAATGTACACAAAACAATGGTCACGCTTTACAATATGGGACACAGTTAATGTGTTTAGGCTAGTCATGTTAGGTAATGTGCTGCATTTATTAATCATAGTGCAACATTTACTAATGCATTAGTCAAATACACTTGTGCTTGTTAACGTTACCTAACGCACTGACATTTCATTAACAAACATGAAGAAATACCATTATTTATTGTTCAGTGTTTGTGGTAAATACATTAACTACATGTGCTGTATTGTAAAGTGTTACCAAAATAATATTCAACAGACACTTCTTCACTGAAATCTTCATCTTATTGCAAATTACGTTGTATATTTCCAGGTGGATCCAACAGTGCAGCGCTGAAAGTCACAACCTGCTGTTCTTAAAGGTATTTATTACCCCCCCTCACTGGCTGGACACACAGATCTCAGTGTTTTCAGCTGTAAAACACGACTCCCAGCAGAACGTAACCAGCACGGGTCTTCATATAAACAGCAGTCTGCTTGTGTTGGGTGTTTGATGATGACCTCCAGGACGCAAAAGAGACGCATCAGTGCATGTACCTAATAATGGCAAAACAAGTCTGTCTGGAGGCCGAACTCAGTGTTTCTCCAGCGCTCGAGTCAACAGCTGATTCAGTCGAGAGATCATCGGACGAGGGTCTTCGTTCAGGCCGGCGGCGATCATGGCGTTGTCGTAAATCTGGTATGTACACAAAAACAAGAGCAATTCCAGGATTATGGAAGTGATATTAGAATTAAAAACTCAACATAAATTCACAGAGAATGTATGTTAGTGTTATATTGAAACATCTGTTTATATTTTCCAAAACTACATAACTAGAGTTATGGGATCAGGAAAAAACAAATCTGTAAACATGTTTTAGATTTTAAATCAGGAAAATAAACTGGATTTTTAAGGATTCGATTAAAAAAAAATTAAAAAAAAAGTCTTCGAGTTTACAGGCTACAAGATACTTTGTAGAAATTCTGTGAATTAAACTTCACAACCCTAAGAAACAATGCAATTTAAAAGGATAAGAGCTGCTCACTATAGAACAAACTAATTGATTTTAATTCACGTTTGAACTTAAGAGGAAAAAAAGTGTCATTATGCATGTGACATCTCTCCATTATGGATGTGAAATGGCCACTTGAATTACTTTGGTAAATCAAATATAATTGTTTGAAAACACTGACGGAGACATTTTTGAGTATTTCTACAGTACTGTAGAATACAAGGCTACGTTCACACTGCGTGGCTTAGTGCTCAAATCTGATTTTTTCTCAGATCTGATAGTTTTGCATAGCTGTTCACACTGCTGTTATAAATGTGGCCAATATATCAGATTTGCAGTGTGAACAGATCATGGTTCTAAACTGACCCGCGTGCGCAAAAGTACAGGTACGGACAGCACAGAACGTACACAATGTGTATACTGAAGCACGTTGTCATGCTTAATGTAATTATTGCCCATTTCACAGACAACCGTGGTCTATTTCATGAACTGTAAAGGGTTGTTCTGCTACTGCTAATGTGTATCTGAAACCTAAAATAAGTCTCTTGTGATTGAAAACACTGATCATGTGTGATTTATGACAACCGCGGTGCGCGTCTATCTGACCAGCGCTGTAGTGAACTCATCAAGGGTTAATGAGCCGCCGCAGATGGAACTGTGGAGGTGGAGTTGGTTTATCTCTGTTTGCAGAGTTATTTCATTTTACGTCGTTATAAACAACAGACATGTGCAGAAAGGAGGTTTGGGTGTTAGAGCACCTGCACTTTATTCTCTCAGAAAGTTCGTCCTTAAAAATGAAAGTGCCGCCTCCTTTGAGCACGGATCCCCGCAACACGCCCCGACACAGCTTCACGATCAACCCGTACCCCAATCGTTAACCAGATTGGTTAACAAGCTCCAGTTTTGCCTTCAAAATCTTTTTTTTTTAAATGAACAACCAAGTTTCTGTGGTAAAATAATCGCCCTGTGTGCCATTCTGCTGCTGCTGCGGAGTAAATGACGTCTGCAGCACAGAATGATGACGCATGTCGCTCAAAGATTATGTTAAAGTCACATGAAATCCGACATAACCTTTTACACCACGGTCGCATTGCAGAACATCAGATCTGTGTCCGATTTAAAACTACATATGAAAGTGGCACAAATCTGAAATGAAAAGATCAGATTTCATGCGGTTTGGGCTGTTCACACTGTCAAGACTCGAGTCACATGAGGGCAAAAAAAATCTGATTCGGGCCACATTTGCCTGCAGTGTGAACGTAGCCTTAAGACTTCACAAAACACTGAAACGGTTTTGCTAATTTGGTAAAAACTTAACTTTGTTCATGGCAATTTTGACGTTTTGCTGATTTAGTATTGCAGATGAAGTGGTGTAATTGGTGATATTTGTCGAAATGTTCTTTACCTGCTCGAGCAGAAGCAGTGCCAGCTCAGGGTTCGAGTCCTTCAGTGCATGAAGCTTCTTGATCAGATCATGCCTGCAAATTAATAGGATGTTTGAGAAACAAATGCATTTCGACACATTACATATGTACAATGTGCTGCATTAAAGGGTTCGTTCACTCAAAAATGAAAAGGTTTAAGAAACCCTGCGGTACTTTTTTTTTTTTTTTTAGATTTGAACAGATTTGTGTGTGTTGAGCATCAGTTAAACTTCATCTTCCGGGTTTAAAATAATATTTGGGGCGGATCAAAATTAGTGATGTAGTGCGAATCTGCTAGTGGAGTGATGACTAGGGCTGTAACGATACACCAAACCCACGATTCGGTTCGTATCACGATTTTTGACCCACGATTCGATTCGTATCACGATTTTTGACCCACGATTCGATTCGTATCACGATTTTTTTTCGTGAGGGGTGGGAATTTTTTTTTTTTTAACAATATTTTTTATCAATTCATTTGAAAAATCTTTATAAACTGAACACCAAAGAACAAGATTAACCATGCAAATTATTAACTATATAAATAGCCAAATATAAAATAAATAAATAGACAAAGCTATAACACTTCTGTTTTTTTTGTAACAAAATACTGTTGAAAAACAAACAGAACTAAACTCCATTGTGGAGATGATTCGAGCATGTTGAAAATTCTTTTTCAATCAAGTTCTCTTACATTTAAGAGATGTAAACTTTGCCTGACAAATGTGGCAGCATGTGGAGGAAACACAACTAATTTATACAAAGCGCACAAGAATGAGGCTGCCAAAATGGGCAATGCAGTAAAAAAAAAATCGACCGCAGAAGAAGTCAGACGAACAGGTGCAGCCATCAATTAGTGATGCACAAAATATAGGAGGGACAATGTGAGGTGGAACAAATGCACTGATGCAGTAACCAAGAATCTCTGCGAAAAAAATAGTGTCTTTCAATACTTTTTTTTTCTTTCGGAGACCTCGTAACCACACCTGACAGCTATAATAAATTGTCCGGACATACATATTTCTCCAAAACAGCTATTCTACGAGCCTACAAACGTATCCGTGGTGAGCTGCAACAGCCCAATTCCACCACAGTCGAGTATTTTTCACTTACAACAGATGTGGTCGAGTACAAAAATGACACTTTACATGTCGCTAACTTTCCATTTCATTGACACGGAATGGACACTGGCGTCAAAATGCCTCCAAACTGAACCTAGCTGTGCCCAACACAATTGAGAAGATGGAGAAAGCCCGCACGGACCGTGCCCTTTCTGCTGTGAACTATTAAATTCTTATTTTCCCCGGAGCGGAACACATTTTCACCGCACAGTTGGACAGGCACAAACAAAAATATAATTCATACATTTTTCTTGGAAAAAAATATCTTTTTGAAATGAATTTCGTTAGGTATAATTTTTATCTTAATTGTGATGTGGTTTTGGTTGGTCAGTTAACTACTAGATAAAAAAGAATGAATAACCTTTGCGGTGATGCGCTTCAAAACAAGCGCGCTATATGCTTCAGCGCCAAAACACAAGTTGCCGTGAGATTGTGTTGGTTTGGTAAATAAAATAGCCTAAATAAAATTAAAGTTAAATATTCATAGTTTCAGAGAAGCCCATATTAAAGTCGGGACATCTGGTGAACGCCCATCCCTCTCTGTGCAGCCAGATTAACAGTGTGAGCAAAGCATCTTATATGCGGTAAAAAAAACGGCCGCTTCGACAGCATTGGCAATGTTTCGTTGTCTGTTGTCACAGGAACTTTTGATATGCTGATCTTCCAATCTATCACAGCCTCTTTACGTATTCTGTGTGTACTTTACGTATCATCTGTATGTTGGTTGTGTTGCCTGTCACTAAAGCACTTACGGCATATTGTGTGGGTCTTGTCGATCCCGCAATTGCCATCCTTTATCTCCACTGGGTAGCTGAAATGTTGCCATACTGCTGCTGACTTATATGAAAAGGGAGGATCCGAAATCTCTGGGTTAGTTGCCATGTTTCCTCACGTTCTTCTTCAACTAGCTCAACTTTTGCAGGAAGGCGTTACATGATTGAAAAGTTAGTCACGGGTGTGTCGCGATTCTTCCTTATCAAATCGCGACACAGGATCGTGGATCTTAGTGTCGCGATTTCGGTTTCATATCGCGTATCGTTACAGCCCTAGTGATGACGCGTCGGTTTCTCATTATTATTCATAGCGGAGTTTTCTTATCCTATGAGAAGACGCTGCTGCTTAATTATTCATGAGAGCACATGCTTTCCGAAGGCAAGGCAGACCTGCCAAGCTGTGATCCATTGACTGGGTGAGCATGTCTGCACGGCACAGCTCGTGTGTTTGATTCCATGATCCACAGGGTTTGTTGCATGTTTTTCCTCATGATTCTGTCAGGTTTTTTAACTTCCTTCTCTTTGGTCAATCGGTGAAGTTTGTTCCTCGCCAATGGCTTGCTGGGTTTGACTTGTGGTGCTTTGCATCATTGGATTTGCTCTTCGGTGTTCGGGCTTTCAGCAGTGATATTTACATTACACTGAACTAATCTGGAAAATTAGACTGAAGAAGTTTCGATTTACTAGAACTTCATCTATTGACATAATCTACATTGTAGAAGAGCTACAGAAATAAAGACCAAAATGAACTGAACCAAAATCTAATCAGAGGAACACACACTGAGGATTCTTGGGAAAAGAAACAGCCAATCTCATCACATCAAGGGCCGCAATGGAAATATTGTTTTGTTTGTAAACTGCCTATATCCTTGACAAATTATGTATATTCACCTATTTTTTTTTGGTCAAATAAAATGAATGAATGAATTGGCTTCAATAGTATTTTTGTTCCTACTATGAATGTCAATGGCTCCTTTTTCCAACATTTTTCAAAATATCTCCAACAAATGAAATTCATAAAACTTTAGAACCACTTAAGTGTGGGTAAATGTCAGTTTTTAGGTGAACTATCCCTTTAACAGCAGGTTCATGGAGATACTTTGCTTCCCCTCATATTAGCAGTCAGCTTGTGTATATGTGTTGCTGTTCTTGTCTTCTTACCCGGCGTTGATCTCCAGCGTGGGCTGCAGGATCTGAGCCCTCTCCTCTGAGCTGCGGGCCAGCTGCTGTGTGCGCAGAAAATGTCGAGCGGCTCCCATCTCCAACACCGTGATCATGGCCGGGTGAGTGTCCAGACGAGGGGTCACCTGCACAAACACAGCAAAGGACTGTAAATAATCATAGATATAAATGTGTGATTCTGGATTGTTTGCTGATAGTCGATAAGCCACATTTTTAAACCACTAAGACCTTTGCTCATCCTCAGTGCATCCGGAAAGTATTCATGGAACTTTTTTCACATTTTTATGTTACAGGCTTATTCCAAAATGGTTTAAATTCCTCAACATTCTACACACAATCCCCCATAATCACAATGTGAAGAAAGATTTTTTTGAAATTGTAGCGAATTTATTAAAAATAAAAAACTTGCAGAATCACATGTACATCAGTATTCACAGCCTTTGGCGTGAAGCTCTAAACTGAGCTCAGGTACATTCTGTTTCCACTGATCATTCTTGAGATGTTTCGGCAGCTTCACTGGAGTTCACCTGTGGTAAATACAGTCGATTGGACATGATTTGAAAAGGCATTCGCCTGTCTATAAGGTCCCAGGGTTGACAGTGCATGTCAAAGCACAAACCAAGCTTGAAGACAAAGGAATTGTGTGTAGACATCAGAGATAGGATTGTCTCCAGGCACAAGGCTGGGGAAGGTTACAGAAACATTTCTGCTGCTCTGAAAGTTCCAGTGAGCACAGTGGCCTCCATCATCCGTAAGTGGAAGATGTTTGAACCACCAGGACTCTTTCTAGAGCTGGCCGGCCATCTAAGCTGAGTGATCGGGGGGGAGAAGGGCCTTAGTCAGGGAGGTGATCAATAACCCGATGGTCACTCTCTGTCTGAGCTCCAGCGTACTTCTGTGGAGAGAGGAGAACCTTACAGAAGGACAACCATCTGTGCAGCAATCCACCAATCAGGCCTGTATGGTAGAGTGGCCAAACGGAAGCTACTCCCGGCCTGGAATTTGCCAAAAGGCATCTGAAGGACTCTCAGACCATAAGAAACTAAATCCTCTGGTCTGATGAGACTAAAATTGAACTCTTTGGAGTGAACGCCAGATGATACTTTGAAGAAAACCAGGCACCGTTCATCACCAGGCTAATACCATCCCTACGGTGAAGCATGGTGGTGGCAGCATCATGCTGTGGGGATGTTTTTCAGCAGCAGGAACTGGAAGATTAGTCAGGATAGAGGGAAAGATTAATGCAGCAATGTACAGAGACATCCTGAATGAAGACCTGCTTCAGAGTGCTCTTGACCTCAGACTGGGGCGATAGTTCATCTTCCAGCAGGACAATGGCCCAAAGCACACCGCAAAAATATCAATGAAGTGGCTTCACAACAACTCTGTGAATGTCCTTGAGTGGCCCAGCCAGAGCCCAGACCCTAAATCTTATTGAATATCGCTGGAGGGATCTGAAAATGGCTGTACACCGTCGCTTCACATCCAACCTGATAGAGTTTGAGAGGTTCTGCAAAGAGGAATGGACAAAAAAATCCCAAAGACAGGTGTGCCTAGGTTGTGGCATCATATTCACAAAGACTTGAGGCTGTAATTGCTGGTAAAGGTGCATCAACAAAGTACTGAGCAAAGGCTGTGAATACTGATGCACATGTGATTCTTCAGGTGTTTTATTTTGATAAATTTGCAACAATTTCAAAAACTTCTTTCACATTGCCATTATGGGTGATTGTGTGTAGGATTTTGAGGAAATAAATGAATTTAATCCATTTTGGAATAAGCTTGTAACATAAATGAAACGCTATCAATACTTTCCCGATGCACTGTATTTTAGATGGATAGATTATAGATTCAACTCTATTGTCATTGGACTGATCTGACAATGTTTGTTTTCTTTTTCTAGACTTCTCTATAAAAGTCTAAAAGTACTTTCATGTCTAGAAAAAAGAAACAAAAACATTGTCAAAGCAGTCCAAGGCAGTTCAGTTGTTTAATCATTCGACTTATGGATTGTTTCTGTCAGAGATTATTGTTGTGTAGTTGCGTTCACCTTGATGTTGGTGACTCTCTGAGTGAGTGCGTTCCTCATCCAGGCCAGCAGATCTTCAGCCTGTTCACTGCTCAACCGCTCTGATGCTGCAGTGGAAAATCACAGGTTAGAACGTTAAAACTCTTCTGTAACATTAAAGGTCCCGTGAAGTGCTTTGAAATGTGTATTTATGTTCGATGTTCGACGTAATCTCAACTATAAAGACAGGGTGGGACAGAGTAGCTCCTCTCCTTTAAAAAAAAAACAAAAAAAAAAAAACAGCCAATAACGTTTGGTTTTTAAATCACAGCTCTACCAGTGAGAGTGGTTGAGCTCAAGCACATCAAATGAAGAAGCCTCTTTAAGGGGGCATGTCAGACACTAGAGAGCATTTGATTTGACAGAAGACTTGATGAGAAACTGAAGTATGAGGTGACGTGAATGAAAATTGTTAATCAATTTAGGTGGAAATGACAGACTGCAAGTTTTGGATGTTTATAATGAGTTCATGTCATCTCAACATGAATTTTGTCACTGTTTTGTAGCACACTAGCTTAAATGTGCAGTATGTAAGTTTGACACCTAGTGGTTAAACTAGGTATTGCACACCTGGTTTAAAACACACTCAAGCGCAGAGTGCCTGACTATCGAGCCTAAAGGCTGATTTAAGTCGTGTTCTAAATAAAAGCAACAGCAGCCGAATATTTTCATATTAAAAGGAGTTTGTCTTAACCAACACCTCGAACTGATCTATTAGAAACGGCTACTATTTCTCAGAGCTGAACAGACAACTGACAATGATCACCTCAGGTACACCTCATGTGCTTTATTCAGTGTTAAATTCTAACAATGTGAGTCTGAATGCCATTTATCGCCATATACTAAAAGCAGCAGCAGATCATGAAAATAAAATAAACCATTTGAAATTGAACTTTAGAACTAAACACGTGATTCAGCATCTACATTCAATAATGTTAAAGAGGTTTAATTTGTATTAATTAGATTATAAATCTTACCATTTCCTTGGAGTGCATTAAGTGCACCATTCTGTGCTTCTGAATAGCTGTTTTTACATTTCTGTCGTGTTTCGGTGTTGTTAGGACACAGGGTTACAATGTAACCTGCTCATGTTTATGTAATATTTATATTATTTGCTAATTAATAACCTCATGTGGAACTCATTTTGGAGGCTGCTACTGTCCACCAGAGATTGCATTTAGTTCACGGACTAATGCTTTCAGAGCCTTTCTGAATTAATGAATGAAATACACGGTTTTCCAGCAAGGCAACCAATATAATTGGCTAAAGTGGCACTGGGCAGGTTAAAATGACCAAAACACGGACAGCGTTCCGGCACAAAACACTCATTTTCAAAGCAGAATATCTGACTTCAGCATTGTTTTTCAGAAAAACAAAAATGTTCACAGCATGTTTCTTAAATGTCTGCAAACATATTATGGTACTTTTATACTTTAAAAGAGTCATACAGCACCTTTAAAGATATCCTTAAAACTAACATATTGTTATTGTCATCTAAAAATTGTATTTTAATTTTCACGGGACCTTTAACATTGTTTGCAAAATGGGGCAAATAATCAAGAACATCAATTCAAATATATAGTGATCTAGCCAGCACATAGACTAACTCCTGTTGTGTCTAACCTGGTTTGCTGTCCTGGAATTTCTCCTCTTTGTAGTGATCCACAACGATGTCCGTCTCAGCGGAGATCAACTTCTTCTTGTCGAACTCTCGGAGGTGAAGAAGCGTGAGCTCGTCAAACTGCTCGAAGCAGAACAAGACCTGCGGAGAACAAAACAACAGGCATGTAGCATTTATTATTGTTATTGTCTTTAGTAAGTACATTTCTCATCACCTCAGCTAGACCTTGATATGCTTTTAAATAAATTTTCTCATGATTCATTCACTTAGTCCCTCATTAATCTGGGGTCCCCACAGCGGAATGAACCACCAACTTATCCAGCGGATACCCTTCCAGCTGCAACCCCATCCATACACACTCATACACTACGGACAATTTAGCTGACCCAATTCACCTACACCGCATGTCTTTGGATTTGAAACTGGAGCACCCGGAGGAAACCAAACACGGGGAGAACATGCAAACTCCACACAGAAATGCCAACTGACCCAGCCGAGGCTCGAACCAGCGACCTTCTTGCTGTGAGGCGATCGTGCTACTCACTGTGCCACCGTGACGCCCATTTTCTCATGATCTCAATCCAAATCTAAATTTCATTCAGCTACAAATCTACTCATATTATACTCCTATGACATGAGTTTAAGTCCTTCACTGCAAATGTTTAACCAATTATGAATATAAAAAATAAATATTGAATGATTAAACCTATAAATCAATAATAAAAAGCAGGTAAAATTAGAAAGTTATAAGCTATTAATGCGATTTATGTTAAGTTAAACTAAAATAAATGAAGAACAGTGACTGTCAAGTGTTTGTTTATCAAGATCTTAATTTATTGACCCAGCATTGCAAAAAAAGCTGAACTTCATGAACATGAAGTAATGATTTTACTCTCTCATTTCTTAATTTTCATATAATATCATTTGTACTGGGTTGCGGGTGGAATTGCCTTTGCGGCATAAAACATATGCTGAAATTTTTTTTTTTAATTAAAACATATGCTGTGGCTCAAAGGAAAATATAATTTGTATTAATATCACATGCAATTGTCATTTAAATGAGAATAGGATGTGTAGCATCTCAATATCTAAATGTAAATTAAGCCAAGATCACAAGAAAATTAAGAGGAATATTTTCGTTAAGCTGTGATCACAGACGATATGGTTTAATAAATCCCATCTTACTAGCATCTTCAGCATTCAGTTAGCTTCTGGCTAATATCTTTGGCCATTTTGTGATTAGCAGAAGCGCTAGCGCCCTCTTGTGTTCATCAAAAATAATCTACAGAAAGCCCTGTCATTTAGATAATGCAATTCGTATTGTTTCAAAATGGAGTGATTTGAGAGAGCACTTTTTATCTATCAATTGCTTTTAGCAAATTAAATACAAATATTCTAGTTTTGAATAAAATATAACGGAGTGATGTTAGTTAAATGAATAGCTTTCGGTAGAATTCTGTCATTTACTCAGACTTGTTTCAAAGCTTTGAGTTTCTTCTGTTAAAGACAAAAGAAGATATTCTGAAAAATGTTGACTTCAATAGTATTTGTTTTTCAGCATTCTTCAAAATATCTTATTTTGTGTTCAATAAAATAATAACTCAAAAGGTTTAGAACCACTTTAGGGTGAGTAACTGTTCATTTTTGGGTGAACTACCGCTTTATCTCGGTCACCTTCATATATCAAATTGAGTACATTTGAATTTGTTATTTAATTATAAATTGCTTCAAGGATTTCTAGTGGTCTTAAAAGGGATACTTCACCCAAAAATGTAAATTCTCTCATCATTTACTCACCCTTCCCTTGTTCAAATGTTGTTCAAAAGAGTTTCTTCCTTTAGTTGAGCACAAAAGAAGATATTTTGCGTACATCAATCGACTTCCAAAGCAGGAAAAAAAAATACTATGGAAGTCAACGGGTACAAGTAACTAGCATTCTACAAAATATCTTCGGTTGAACACAAAAGAAGATATTTTGCTGGCGCCAATTGACTTCCATAGTATTTTTTTCCAACTATGGAAGTCGATGGGTTCTAGCTGGCGCCAATTGAATTCTATAGTAATTTTACTACTATGGAAGTCAACGAGTGGCGGTATTCTATAAAATATGTTCTATTGAACACAAAAGAAGATATTTTGCTCTCAACAACTGACTTCCATAGATAATGTATTTAAATATATAGACTTCCTGCACAACACATGGACATGACCTCAATCATTTTTGGGGATGCAATATATATTGCCCATACATAAAAGCCAATTCTAGCAACATTTTAGCTGATTTTGCATCTCTATTGGAGTATCTTCATTGTAGTATTTACTATAAATGACTACAGTATATTTTGATGTGGGTGTCTGACAACTGAAAATAGATCTGGTAGCAGATATCGCAGACTCTGTTACTTTTTACCTTGTGCTTATTTGTAAAAAGATTGAATGATTATTTATTTAGGATATGTGTTTTCACATTCTGATTCCAATGCCTGATTATTAAGTAGTTAATACTTGTTCATAATTAAATGAAATATTCTTAATATTTTTAAAAAATAATATCGTGAAAGGCCTAAAAAAAAAAAAAATCACAATAAATGATGAATTTTTTATTTTTTGGGTCAACTATCCCTTTAAAAGGTTACAGGTATGTTAGGTCTGTCACAATAATCAATATTCATTCATTAATTTTCTTTTCAGCTTAGTCCCTTTATTAATCCGGGGTCACCACAGCGGAATGAACCGCCAACTTATCCAGTATTTGTTTTACGCAGCGGATGCCCTTCCAGCTGCAACCCATCTCTGGGAAACATCCATACATTCTCATTCACACTCATACACTAAGGACAATTTAGCCTACCCAATTCACCTGTACCGCATGTGTTTGGACTGTGAGGGAAACCGGAGCACCCGGAGGAAACCCACGAGAACACCAGGAGAACATGCAAACTCCACAAAGAAATGCCAACTGACCCAGCCGAGGCTCGAACCAGCGACCTTCTTGCTGTGAGGCGACAGCACTACCTACTGCACCACCGTGTCATGGTTAATAATCAATATATCGACTTACAAAGGAATACATGGATATGACCTCAATAAACTGATGACGCAATATACATCGCCCATCATGTTTACCTAAAAATCTCTGTTGGTGGTGTCAGTGAGCTCAGATCAGAAACAATGCTCACTAACACAGGGTCTCTACACAATTTGAACAGCAAATTTAATAACTTTTAAGACCTTTTTAAGTCCTCTAAAAGGAAAATGTAAGACTTTACCTCAACTCCGAGTCAGGGAACATTGCTGGAAAAACTAGGTGGATGTCCTCATTTGAGGTGTACGAGTGGTGGCGGCTCACGGTTTGAAATACCCACAGTATTTCGGCCTTAAGTGTAGCTACAGAAGCTGCAGAGGGCATTGCTTGAAGTGGACGGACTTGTGGAAGGCTGAGAGGTCGAAGTGCTCGATGAGAACATACTTATGGGCGAACTACTTGCCTGCGACGACACGTACTTCTTGTGCTTCTCTGCTTTCATGTGTGAATCGAGCGCTTTGTGGCCCATTGTCCCAATTTTATCGTCTTTTTACATAAAGCACACCTCCCTTCATGATTACAGGCTGTTTTCTTCAGCCACCCCCAATACTTTTCGTCCTCCAACCAATTGTCATCAAACAAACATTTGCCCATGCTTGCGAATTCGCAAAATGCCGTGGTGGCGAACCATCAACGCAACGCATTCATCAATCCCTTAAGCCTAGTTTATACTCGACGCGTCCACTAGTTCGCTTGAGTGCGCGCAGCAAATAGGGCGTCATCGCGGAGTTTCCGTATGTTTGCTTTGGGTGTGCGAGACATGATTTCGGCTGGTGGAGCGCATGGGATTTTTTGAGACTTGAGCGAACAGCGCGCACGGTGCCATGTCTGAGTTGAGTTGTACATGAATCACTTTTGTCTGAAGAGAGATTTTGTCTGAAACAAGTACGACTGTACAGACATATTCATGATCAGTGATCTTAGAGATAACCAGGTGATCAATAATTCTTGGCTAGAAATTGAGAAAGGAGGAAAGTTTATGTTAAAAGGTTTAGAAAAACCTGAGGGATGAGTTTATTAAAGCCAAAAGAGGCCAATGGAGACACATGTGCACAATTACTGAATGTTTTTCCACCAGTCATAGGTTTAACACTGATGTCTATATTACAATTTAATATTTACAAAACTTTAATGAAGTAACAAATGATGTCTTTGATAACTGGACAGGAATATTTGAACCAATCGGTTTACAACATGATGTTGTTTTTCTAGGTTTTATGGTGATTATGGTCAGGAACGTTGGATTATTATTGCCTTTTTAGCAAAAGAACAGAAACTAGCCAGACAGTAATGTGTGAATTGTGGAGCGGCTAAATAAAAACATCTGTATTATTTAGTAAGTGTACTTTTTTGCTTTTATTCTTGCCATAATAAAAATATATATTTGTTGAGGAATTCATGTTCTGTTGTCTTTAATATTTTTAATACACTTTAATAGGTAAAACTGTCCGAGATATGAACAAAAGCAAGTGATGCATCAAAGTTTGATTAAATTTTTTTTAAATGGTTGCAAAAATCTTTATAATCATTAAAATAATTTATAAAAATAACTAGTTTAATAAACATCAATAATACTAATGATATGATGTAGTTCCTGAAACTTTCTACTTCCCTGTTTATCCGTCTGACTTTACGGTCAGTTTCTTTTGACCGCCCCCTGTCGTTTTAAAGAATATCACAATGGCGAACGCGGCGAGTATAAAAGCCTGGTCCGTTTCGCGAGGTGCGCGCGCACTCAGCGGAGGCACGCGATGCGGCACCAGGTGAAAGTATAAATCCAGCTTTTCTCGTATGTTCACCACTGGAATGATGCAGGTTGCACCCACGAGGTGCTGCCCCCAAATGTTGCGCTGGTCAAATTGAGGTTGATAAAAAATATATAAAAATGACGAGTCAGACATTTTAAGTTGGAATTTAAGACCTCTTTAAGGAAAATTACAGAATTAAAAAAAAAATCGAAAAATTATTTAAGACGTTTCAAGACTTTTTAAGGACCCGCGGGGACCCTGAACAGCCGAAGAGTTTTGTGACAATGCAAAATGTTACACATTCATAAATAACATTGCAGTCATTGTACATTCTACATCACCAGCGTTTATATTTCGACATTTAAACAACCCTAAGAAGGAGAAGTTGACCCATTTGTCCTAATTTGAATTGATATTCATGTTGTATATTCAATAAAATGTTCCTAAAATGACCATAATATCACTTACTGCAATAATTAATATGAGAATCTATTTCACAACAAGTATTATTTATCAAAACAGGCCTAAGCGTGTGTTGGGTTAGCCGACTCTCACCTCCATATCTTTCTGCTTCATGGCCTCGAAGTACGGCGAGTGTTCGGCCAGGTGTCGATTCGGCGCACACAGGTAATAAATGTTCCTGGTTCCTGCCTTCATGCGGGAGGAATACTCCATCAGGCTGGTCTGCTGTCCCGCAGGTAGAGCCGACGACTCGAAGCGCAGCAGTTTAGCAATGTCCTCCTGACAACACAATAAGCCAGACGTTAACAGACGAGAAAACACTCAGATTGTGAAGAGTAAACGAAGCGTCTGGCACCTTGACGCTCTGCTCGCCGGTGGTCACGATGCCCTCGCGCATGAACAGCCCGTAGTCCTCGAAGAAGCGAGCGTATTTCTCCGGCTCCTTCTTACTCTGGTCCAACAGGAACCGAATGACACGCTGCTGTAAAACGTCCCGCAGTTTCCTGATGGACAAATAGTTTATCATTTATATGCATGCATCAAATAGTGAAGTCTATTCTAATACCAGTTTCAGATTTTTTCCTTTAAAATTGTACCTGATTCAGCTGTCGAATTAATTCAAAATAATGGTAAATTGCAATATAAATATCGCAACGTGTGATAAATTGACATTTATTCTATGCATTGGTTGTCTAAATTTGACCAATCAGATGGGACTTTACTATCTTTATCCCCGCCTCCCCAGTAGTTGCTGTTCTGCTATTGGCTCTAGCGCCCCAAAGGGTGAACCCAGAGCTAAAAATACACAATAATGGGCAGAGTTAAGACAAGAGAGAGAAATGAACACAGCCAATCAGAGTAAGAATTATCTGGTTTGAGGTTTTCACTCTTTCATAGTGTTTCACAGACTAGGGGCCCTATCATACACCCGGCGCAATAAGGCGCAAGGCTTCTAATCAATTTGTGCCATTTTGTGGTCTCATGGGTGTGCAGGTCTATAAAGGAGGTGTGTTAAGGCGCATTGTTGGAGCATTGCTATTTTGAGGAATTGAAATAGACTGCACCATTGACCAACTGAAAGCTGGTCTAAAGTCCAGCAAAGAGAGTGTTAGTTAGGTGCCTATGCAAGTCCAAATGTGTACACATTGCTGAATACATACAGGATGTACAGCAACACAGCAAGATAAAAATATCTTTACATATTGAAAAAAATAAAGGATTAAAATACTACAAAAATTATTATTTTCTACATAAATATAAAAACCACAGCCTACATGCCTTCATGTGGGGGGCTTTTTCAGTTTATTCATGACAATTTGCATTGGTATAATATTATTATTAGCAGTATTGTTTATTATAAGCATATTTATATTTGTTTTAATAAAAACAAGTTTAGATATGCCCTCCTGTCAGGTTTTGGAGACGTCTGCATCACCATATGGGGCATAAGAATAGGACGTGTGTTTGGATAAAACTCAGCTTTTTGACCACACTTCTTTATTATTGTTCATTTATTCGTTTGCTGGAAATTAGAACTGAATTTAGAAATACTTTTGAAACAAATAAGTATACAAATAAAGAAACACTGTTTCCTTATCCACGAAAGTAAAGAGTAAATGTAAAGAGAAAGTAAAGAGGCCGAATGGTGGAGGCTCATTCTTTATCCTCTTGCTGCAGCTGGTCTGTTTAACTGTTTTCTCGCTAGTGAAGCGTTCTGTTTTTACACTTACAAAGTCAACATGTAAATACCAATTGCATTATGTCGTGTCGCAACTGACTCTTAAAGGGAATGGAAGATGAGATTGGTTTAATGTACATTATGCTCAAAACGCACTCAGAACTCATTAAGAGAATAAGCACAACCCTGTTAGACCATGCGCAGAGGGAGCAGACCACATTTTTCCATCCTTAAAATAGCAGAAGTTGATTCATACACCGTTACAGCTTTTACTTTGCATCTAGATCATTAAAATAGAGCGCTAAATGTTTGCAGCTTGACACCTTTTTTATTCTGAATTAGATCTAAAAAATATTTTTACCTGCTTATTTTAATATCTTTTAATAAATGAATGATTTCAAAACACGGGTAATAAAATAGCATTGATTTCTAGGGAAAGTTAGTTCATTTTGGCAATACTCAACAACTTTCAGTATCGTGCAGCACTAGTTTTATTTTATATCTAGATTACTATTTTAAAATAGCGACCTTCTTGCTGTGTGCTAACCACTGAGCCACTGTGTCACCACTTTTGAAATTATGCAATATAAAACGTGTGCATTTTAATTCTGCAATAAATGGAGATCTAAAACAAATCTGAACTTCTCTGTAGACAGTGTGTTCCCTTTATAATGCTTCTAGTGTATACGATTCAAGGTCAATGTATTAAAGCAATGGATGGAAAAGATGGATGTTTACTTTAAGCTTTTAATAGAGATTCACAGATAAACTTCTTTCTATTCCTTTTTAAAAACTAAAAACACTAAGAAACAAGCATACATACTGCTCAAACACAAGTCTTCTTTGTACTGTTTCTTTTTATTTATGTTGGCTTGAGAACTGTTATCCTACTTAAACTTATTATTATTATTATTCCCCAAAGAAAGCTCATTTTCTCCTAGGCCGTTCATGCTATAAGGCCCAATTTTGGCCAAAAGATGCCTTGCACGTGGGAAATTGTCATATCTCCTCATGCCGATACAATTTATAGTTTTTTAATAAAATTTGTTAAATATGTCATTTCCGCAAAGTAAAAGCATCTCCTCCTAGGCCGTTTATGCTATAAGGCCCAAATTTGGCAACCCATCACTGGGAAACATTTCAAATTTGACAACCCATTTTTACATTTCAGCCCATTTTGACATTTCAAATTTGACACCCCGCACTGGGAAACATTCATACACTCTTTCATACACATACAAGATGGCCAATTTAGTTTATTAATTTCCCCTATACTGCATGTCTTTGGACTGTGGGGGAAACCGGAGCACCCGGAGGAAACCCACGCCAACATGGCGAGAACATGCAAACTCCACACAGAAATGGCAACCGGGACTCGAACCAGAGACCTTCTTGCTGTGACGCCACAGTGTCGCCACATACATTAAACGTGTGCATTTTAATTATGCATTATATGGAGATCATCTTAAACAAACCTGAACTTGTTTACTTAAGACAAAGTTAACATAAGCTTAGAGATTTTCACAGATAAACTTATATCTACTCCTTTTTAAAAATGTATAACACTAAGAAACAAGCAAATGTCCTGCTCAAACACAAGTCTTCCCTGTACTGCTTCTTTTTAACTTATGTTGAAACCCTCACAGAACGACAGAGGTATAAAACGAGGTCAGTAATTTGTCAGATCTGTTTAAAGTTAATGCAGAATATCGTCTCGTGTCTTTCTGTGGGTGTTCAGTAATTCCTGTGTGTCTATATTGGGGCATCTGTGCTCGCCCTTAGCTATAAAATCACTGCATTGCAGATTATATGCAAGTTTAGAACAGAAATCATCCAAATTAAAACAAACAAACAAAGAAATAAGTACGTCTCCCTTCGTTTGGTGTATTTCTAATGTTTCTGAAGGTCTAATGTTGTGTGTCAGGTTGGTTTGTACCTGATCAGGGCGCTTTCCTGTAGCAGCTCTCTGCTGAGGTTTAGAGGAATGTCTTCGCTGTCCACAACACCTGTGAACGCAGACAGATTCATTTATTTTACATGTAATATAACAGTGTCAACGGAGTATTGAATGATGTGATTTCTAATGTGTGTTTGAAATGCTTTGGTTCTCTGACCTCGTAGGAATCGCAGCCACTTGGGAAGGATGTCTGTAGCTTTGGTTTGGATCAGGACTTTTCTGCTGTACAGAGCCACACTGGAGCCCATCTCACGACTCACATCGAACATGGATGGTTTCTACTCACACACACATTTACAATAGGTCATCCACACATTCAGATGTACAGTTGAAGTCAGAATTATTAGCCCTCCTAAATTATTAGCCCCCCTGTATATTTATAACCCCCAATTTCTGTTTAAAGGGCCACGAAACCCCCCTGTCTCACCAGTGTGTTTTCACACCTACAGTCTGGAAAAGCTCAGGAAAGTGGGTGTGTCCAGCTCCGTTTAGGTGGGAGTGTCAGGGAAGGGAAAGAGGGAAGTTTTTGCATAAAAATGGGAGTTTCCATTTGTGCACGCACTGATGTTCAAACAAGCGACACACAAACACAGACGCAGGGGAGAAAGACAGTGACTGTTTACATGGACATCAGTCATCCAATTATTTGCCAAATTATTAATTTGTCAACTTTAACGGCAGTTTGGCACTTTCACTTTTATCCAGGAACATTTCCTGCATATCCCCCATGACAAACCAGATGTGAGAAACTGCTAAGAGTGTTGTTTTAATGGAGTGTTTGATACCACGCAGCGTAAGGGAGAAATAAAAAACCCTCCGCATTTCTCGGTAACTCAGATGCGCTCGGTAGGTAGAGTCAGAAAGCCGTGCGTGTATAGACTATCCTGTCACAAAATGCGAGAAAAAATGAAAGTATTTGTTTAACTGCAGTGTTTACATGTTTACACTTAGAGAGCAGCATTTACAGCGGATCTTTTAGTCTTTAATATTGTAGTGATATTAACTACTGTAAATTCAGTAACAGTTCCAATCATTTTGACTAAGGTCTGTCTGCCTGTAAACAATGAAAGAGTCCTGCTGAAGATACGAACTAACTTTTCCATCTGAATAAACAAACAAAGAGCACAGATCGCTTACCAAATCTGTTGCACAGAAAAATCAACATGAACTGGAGCAGCCTCTGTTTTAAAAGGAGACGAGCGGCAAATCCCAATTTTACCATTTCCAGATGCGAAAAGCTCTCGGGTGAAATTTTTTTTTCCGTACAAACGCATTTCTGCACATGTCTCGTGAGTCCAGCTGCGCTCTCATATCGGGAAATGTAAACAAAACCTTCGTTGCAGCACATAAACAAAACTCTGATGACCTGTGTCTCCAAACAATTCTTCTTCTTCCACTTGTTTTGGCAACACAACGTGGCATCTCTCTGCCGTCTGGACACTACAACAGGTACAAACAATCTTCGAAGCTCTTGGGCATATTAATGACATTGCGCCGCGTACACAATAGAGCGCGCTGATTAGTTTGAACCAAGTCTTTCTCATGAATTAATGCCGCACACTTAGAGACGTCACGATGCACTGGCCGGTATAGACGTCCACTCTCCACGCTGGAATACACGCATGGATCTCATCGGCGTGACGCAGCCTCAAAAATTCGTTTCAAACCGGAAGAACGAATTTGCTCGAAATAACGCAAAAACAGCCAATTTTCACTCTTTAGCGAAATATATGTGTCCTAATAGTGTTTATAGCAGCACGGGACACATATAAGACTGTCAGCAGCTCAAGAAATGTGTTTTGGTGTTTCGTGACCCTTTAACGGAGAGATTTTATCACATTTATAAACATGACAATAACTGATTTCTTTTATCTGTCATGAAGACCTCACTTCAATTCGAGTGGGTTCATAGTTGATTAATTTGCGCTAATAATGAGTTACTGTAATGTGTATTTACTTGAATGTGTGTTTGGTATCCGACTCACCATTTCTGGCACATAGAAGATGCTGCGGATGTTGAGTGGAGCGTCTGCGCGGTAGTGGAGTGTGTATCGCGGTTTATCGTACGCTTGAGCCACATAGCGATAAAACTCCTCGTGCTGCCATTCGCTGATGTCTTTGGGCTCCATCATCCAGAGCGCCTTAAGAAGAAGAAAACAGGTCAGTTTGTTTGTTTAATGTCACTCCAGCTTCTATGGCTTTTATTACAGTTGCAGTATATTTACAGTTGAAGTCAAAATTCCTACTGTATATTAAAGTTTTACTATTTATTTTTGCTAAAATCTCCAAGGGTTCAGTCTTCACGTCTAAAAAAAAATGCAAGATGCGACAATTCTGAGTGGCTAAACTAAACAAATGCAGCATAAAGCAGGATGGTATTCAGACACAGCCACAGTGGCTCTGTAAACAGAAACTTAAACTTTGCCCTGCCCGAGTTCTCCTGATTGGTCCGTTCTGAACTGTATTTTGATAAACACTGCATTGTTAACCCCAGAGCTCCTCTATTAAAACAAAGAAGGCAAAAAAACACCCCTGTAAGTTCTGAAAGAGATCATGCCTCGGCCATGTAAGAACAATTAACTCAAAAGTAGCGTATTGCATTACTTTCCTTAAAAAGTAACTAAGTAATGCAACTAGACACTTTTTTGTGGGAGTAACTCAATATTGAAATGCATTACTTTTAAAAGTAACTTGCCCCAACACCAATTGTCATCTCTTATATAGTGAGATATCAAAACGACCCCCTAGTGAGAACATCTGACTGGTCTTTGCTACTTAAAAGTGCTTATAAATTGGCTAAAACATGTTTTCATTGGTATCTAATGATGTGCAGTTATTTCTGTGAGGGCTGATTTGGGTGTAGGGTTAAGCTGTAGACACTGTCATTAATCTGATATAATAACAATGGATGGCTATGTAATGTCCTCACTAATGTAGTGAAACAATCCTGTGTGTGTGTGTACAAAATATTCTACAAAACATCTTCTGTTGAACACAAAATAAGATATTTTGCTGGCACAAATTGACTTCTATAGTGGGAAAAATGAATATGGAAATCAAAGGTGCCAGCAAAATATTTTGTAGAATGCTGACTTCCATAGTAATTTTTCCTACTATGGAAGTCAGCATTCTACAAAATATCTTCTGCTTAACAAAATGAATATTTTGCTGGCACCAACGGACTTCCATTTCCTTCCAAAGAATTCAGCATTCTACAAAATATCTTCTGTTTAACACAAAATAAGATATTTTGATGGCACCAATTGACCCTTCACTAAGCCACACCCAAAAACCACCACAGACCAATCGTGGCTTAGCAACCATAGCTAAGCACGGGAGGTCTGTCAAGCTTTCGAGCGAGGGAAACAAGCCAAAGCGTTGTGCATATGGATTGAGTAAATCTGATACCCCGGTATCCTAAAGTTTGGATGGGATGGTAAAACTTTGTCCATTTCCAAAACTTTAAACCCTAAAACCTTAAACGTGGATCAAGCTCAGTGAGCGGCGCTAAAGGAGCGGAGTTAAGTTGTTTTCGTGTTCGATATTCCTGACACATTCAGTGATAGACGGCATTACTCACACACGTCTTACCCTAAAAGATCTAAACTGTGTTTCCAACAAAAACCCAGCTGCCTTTTTCTTTCTTTTTGCTCGATATCATGAGCACTGCTCAATTTAAGCCCTCGCCATAGTAGTCATACTAACAGCAATCACATTTCCATGTTTCAAGCTACCAATATTTGAAATGACATATCAACAGAACAGAGATGTGATCACAAACTGTGCCCTCGCGATCAATAGTGTTTTTCAGTCATTTATTTCCCTCATATTCATGTCAGAGCTACAACTGTCTGATGTTTTTGTCGGTCTTTTGGAGATTTAGTCATTGGTGATGACGTTATAGCGGGCTAGTGTCTGCTTTATATTTGGTGTCTGATTAATATTTGCTGGTGGGGAAAATCTATTTGTACACTTCTGCTATTTATACTTTGATTTGCATTTCAATTTATTTTTTTATTTTTTTTACTTAACTTCAAATTAGAATAGAAACAGTATAACATACTGACAGTTATAGGTACTGCTAATATTCAGCACAAATCCATCAATTTCGCCTTGCTGACTGCTCTTTTTATGAATCAAGTATATAGAAGCACTGTCCATGTGAGCTTCCTCATCGGTTAGTAACGCTATATTTCATTGCACAATTATTCCATCAGGCTTTTTGGCTAAAATAGAGAAATTATGGTTTAATTTTCTATTACTCGATTATCTTTAAAGTTCCCCTATCCTGCTAAACTGTTGAATGATCAGCGTATGAGGCTAACCTAGCTTCAATTTTGATTAAATTATTTTCTAATGGGTTGCCTATTGTGTGGTGAATATACCCCTGCATAATGCAGTCCTTTTCTGTCTGGCTTTCTCAGATATCTCACCTGTTCGCCAAAAATGACTGATTATATCCCTGAGAATGTCTGACACCAGCGCATACATACTGTAATAGACGCGCCAGGCACGAAAGTTTGACAGGCGTAGCAACAGTAACTAAGGAAGGGTCAACTGACTTCCATAGTCATTTTCCTACTATAGAATTCAGCATTCTACAAAATATCTTCTGTTTAACACAAAATAAAATATTTTGCTGCACAAATTGATTTCCATAGTAATTTTTCTACTATGGAAGTCTTCATTCTAGAAAACATCTTCTGTTGAACACAAAATTAGATATTTTGCTGGCACCATTTGACTTCTATAGTAGGAAAAATGACTATGGAATTCAGTATTCTACAAAATATCTTGTTTAGCAAAATAAACATTTTGCTGGCACCAACTGACTTCCATAGTCATTTTCCTACTATAGAATTCAGCATTCTACAAAATATCTTCTGTTTAACACAAAATAAGATATTTTGATGGCACTATTTGACTTCCATAGTCATGTTTCCTACTATAAAACTGTACATTGCACTAAATGGCTGACAGGAGATCTGTTACTGACATTCTTCAAAATATACTCCTGTATTTTCAGCAGCACAAATACATTTATACAAGATCGGAACAACATGAGAGTGAGTAAAATGATCGCAGGATTGTATTTTTTGTGTGAACTCTCCCTTTATTTACAGACTTAATAAGAGACTTCATGTACCTGCAGGGTGTTGAGTCTCCGTCCGTTCAGGAAGATGGGGAAACTCACAAAGTTGCTGTACTTGGTCACCACCTCTGCAAAACACACCAGATTAATGCGCTTTGTTTTTTTTATCATCGTGATTTATAAAGTATGTGTTTTGGATGATCGCACACCTTTAACTCTGTCCTCTGATGAAAACTCTTTGCAGTCGTCTTTAAGGTGAAGCACGATCTTGGTTCCCTGACGAACACCTGAAGCTTCAGCGACCTCAAACACTCCAGAGCTGCAAACACACACACACACACACACACACACACACACACACAATGGTGAGTGTTTTATGCTAGTGTTTGCTCTTAAAGTTAAGATCAGATGACTAAAGACGGTCAGATGCACATAGAAATGGCACAATAATGACTGTGATAAACAGTTTTTTTCTGACTGATGATGCTAACAAACAAACAAGAGAGATGAGCAGTTAATATTTTAATTTCAATAACAGCTTTATACAATTATGCATACCCCATAAAATCTTGTAATTTTATAGTTTATAGTTTTTATAGTCTATTATAGCTTCAATAATTGTTTAAGGTCTTTATTAATATTTTTTATATTATTTTAAAAAGGTTTTTACATTTTTACAGGGCTTCAATAATTGTTTGAGGACTTTATTAATATCATTTTAAAAAGGTTTTTACATTTTTACAGGGCTTCAATAATTGTTTGAGGACTTTATTAATATTTTTTTATTATTTTAAAAAGGTTTTTACATTTTTATAGGGCTTCAATAATTGTTTGAGGACTTTATTTTTTCTACTTGCCCTATTTTAAAGAATATAAAATGCGTTTGTCATCTGCAACTTGCTGTAATATATGCCATAGTGCCAAATATATGCCAAAATGCCATATAATGCTGATAATGCAATTAAAATGCACACGTTTTGATTAAAGCCAAATTAAAAATGATGTAATTTGGATAGTGCTGTTAATGATTTAACACGGGCAGTAACGTAACTTGACATTAATGTAACAAGTACTTCTCTATAATATGATTCAAAAACACTATACTACACTACTATACACTACTATACTATACTAAACTATACTATACTATAAATAAATAACTATAGTAATTTTTATTTCCATTTGTTGCTCACCCGTCTGAGGACCACTTGTATCCAGGAGCGTCTGCTTCTGCTGACTTAGAATAAACCTCCACCTTATCGGCCACCATAAAGGCGGAGTAAAAGCCCACGCCAAACTGACCAATGATGGAGCTGCTGGCCTCCGCTTGATTCTGCAGAGCGTCCAGAAAAGCCTGGAGGAGGAATAAAGAGAGGAGGATGACAATACATCCACTGAGAGAACGAGGCAAGCAGAGTCTGGAGGAGTTCAGTCAGACGCACCTTTGATCCAGATCGAGCAATCGTGCCCAGGTTAGAAACCAAATCCTCTTTGTTCATCCCGACACCGGTGTCCTGCAGGTCACACAAGAGAAGTACTGGTCAATAGATTCTACATGGGCTTTAAAGTGCATTGAAATACTTACAAACAGGACAAAAATGAGATCAGAGAAGGTGAGGGTTGTAAATTTACAACATAATTATTTACATATTTACAACAAAAATGCCTTTAAATTTGAGATGCGAGAGCCAAAAGTGTCCAAATAAACTAATGCAGTGTGATTTAAAGTGACAGGTGAAAGTGCATGAAGTGTCGCAAATTATTATTTAGATCCGCCCACAGTAAGTTAAAGTTCTTTTTTTATTTGTTTTGCAAAAATACTTTACAATTATTATTATTATCTGCATTATCATGATTATTATTATTTACCATTATCATTTGTTTTGTTCTTAACCAATTGATTTTTTAAAAGTTTAAGTTATTTGATAAACTGTTTAAATAAATGATTAAATAAATAATAATAATTTAAATAAATAATATATACATAATTATCATTAATTTATAAAAAATGCAAGTTTAAAACAAAATAGAATACAAATAATGAATAATGCACAATACGAGTAATTCCAAAAATATCCAAAAAATGAGTAATTAAATACTGAAATCTAAAATATAACAATAAAATTAAATATTTTAGACCCATTTATAATATCAATTCTTCCAAATATAACTGTGATGTTTATACAAAAAAAAGAAAAGAAAATAGTACATAATTTTACATGAGTCTATAAGACTACATATATATATTAATATATTTATTCATTTCGGCTTACTCCCAAGATGACTATGTTCATTCATTCATTTTCTTGTCGGCTTAGTCCCTTTATTAATCTGGGGTCGCCATCGCGGAATGAACTGCCAATTTATCCAGCATATGTTTTACGAAGCGGATGCCCTTCCAGCTGCAACCCATCTCTGGGAAACACCCATACACACTCATTCACACTCATACACTACGGATAATTTAGCCTACCCAATTCACCTGTACTGCATATCTTTGGACTTGTGGGGGAAACCGGAGCACCCGGAGGAAACCCACGCCAGCACGGGAAGAACATGCAAACTCCACACAGAAATGCCAACTGATCCAGCCGAGGCTCGAACCAGCGACCTTTTTGCTTTGAGGTGAACGTGCTACTCACTGCGTTACCGTGGCTCCCTATATTAATATATTATTTATTCAGTATATTAAATTTTTATAAATGCTTGTTTTTATTGCTTTGTATTTGATGTTATTAAAGACTTCACATTGATTTGCCATTTACAAGCCAATGAAGTTGGTACCTCAGCAAACTTAAATACTAAAACTATTACACCTGATTCACACAGGGCGTCAGCGTCAACGCTTCCTATTAATTTTGAATGGGTGACGTCAAGCATTGTCGAACTGAATTGTGGATCTGTCGGTGCCGCTTCATTGGTGTTGCTCTCTGAAGGAGTTGGGAATTTCTCAACTATTCAAGTGCCAACAGAAGCATCAGCCAATCAGATCGCTTTATGCAAATACCCCAGCTCAGGCAGTAGCCGATTGCAGATTAATTTTATTGGCTGCTATGACGATTGCGTCAACTCTAACTTCAGACATGTCCTCCGTCAAGCGTAGACGCTGAAGCCGTGGGAATATGGCGTTAACTACTAAAGCATTGCAAACCGTTTCATCTCCTTAACTGATCGAATATCAAAATAAATCTAAAATATATAAATTGTCAATAGGGAAACAGTTCTAATAGATCTCTCCTGAAAATGTGATCAATCTACTGACTGTTTAAGGAATATTGCTGTATTTCTGCTGAAATCGGTAATTCTAAGGCAGAATCATCTGTTTAATCTGATTCTTCTCTTTGTTTTGTTCCTGAGTCCTGATAAGGCATTATGAGGACACCTGTATGGTGAAGGTGCCTTTAGCGCTGTCCGTCTGCAGGTGGATCTCCATTGGTGCTGTGTCTCCTCCAGCCGTGATCATCCGGTGCCGCAGCTTCTCCAGAGCATCACTGCCATTGGAGATCAGCTCTCTGATGAACACCTGGAAGAGCAGGTACAGAATGCAAAACAGTGACTATTAGAGACAACAAGAACAGTGCATACATTTACAATATACAGTCAGAATTATTAGCAGTCCTGTATCATTTTTTCCCCAATTGCTTTCAACACATATTTAAACATAATAGTTTTAATAACTCATTTCTAATAACTGATTTATTTTATCTTTGCCATGATGACAGAAAATAATATTTGACTAGATATTTTTCAAGATACTAGTATTCAGCTTAAAGTGACATTTAAAGGCTTAATTAGGTTAACTAGGCAGGTTGGGGTAATTAGGCAAGTTATTGTATAATGATGGTTTGTTCTGTAGACAATCGAAAACAAAATATTACTTAAAGGGGCTAATAATTTTGACCTTTAAAAAAAAAAAACTGCTTTTATTCTAGCCGAAATATAAAAAGACTTTCTCCAGAAGAAAAAATATTATCAGACATACTGTGAAAATTTACTTGCTCTGTTAAACATCATTTGGGAGATATTTAAAAATGAAAAAAAATCACTGGAGGGCGAATAATTATAACTTTGTATATATATTTATCCTAATACTTAATATGGTTTAAAAAAATATATAAAAATTGGATGAAATGAACACAATAAATTAACATATTAATAGATATTTCTTTTTGTCAGTACTCAAAATTTGCTGACTTTGACAAAAACTTTTTTAAACAAGGCAAAAAAAAAAAATAGCTGAAATAAATACAATAATTAATCCAAGGCTAAAAGCTAAAACCAAGGTTGAGGGCTAACGTTTGCAGAAAATCTTTGACTAAAACATTTACAAAATTTGAAAATGGATGTCATGTCTGTTATTTATCTAATAACTCAACCAGTTGGGGTAAAAAAATAATAATTTTAATAGTCAACTGATTCAACTGACACAGAACAGCTGTACTAATATTATATGTCAGTCCTATAGGATCATACAGTGTTTAATATACATGAATTCATCACCTCTTTCTCAGAATACAGCGATCTGGCCACAATATCCAGCAGTTTCTTCGTCTCTGCTTGAAACTCGTGTTTGGAGAAGGATCCTTATTTAAACAAAGAAAAAAAATAAACAAGTTTAAACATCCTTATAAATAGGCGTTCCTTACAACAATAAACTGAATATTGAGTAGGGGGTGGAGATTTCTTTTGTACATCAT
>CAIGQQ010006944.1:2377699-2388896 GCA_903798035.1 Danio albolineatus
CAGAAAATCTTTGACTAAAACATTTACAAAATTTGAAAATGGATGTCGTCATGTCTTTTATACTCATTATTTAACCCAGTGGTTGAAATAAAAATATTTGGTGCTTTGTTGCGTTATTTTTACCCTCTATTGGGTTATTTATTTAATAACCAGGGGGTAAAAAATTTGAATTTCAACGGTCAACTGATTCAACTGACACAGAACAGCAGTATTAATATTCATCTTTATTTCTAAAAGCTAAACCAAGGCTAAACTAAGGCCAAAGGCTAAAACCAAGGCTAAAGGCTAAAACCAAGGCTAAGGGCTAAGACCAAGGCTAAAGGCTGAAACCAATGCCAAAAGCTAAAACCAAGGCTAAGGGCTAAGACCAAGGCTAAAGGCTAAAACCAAGGACAAAGGCTAAAACCAAGGCTAAGGGCTAAGACCAAGGCTAAAGTCTAAAACCAAGGCTAAGGGCTAAGACCAAGGCTAAAGGCTAAAACAAGGCTGAAAGGCTAAAATGAGCAAAGCGGAGTTTACCTTGAACGTTCTCTGTGTCAGTGATGATGTTGTGGAGAGTCTCCTCCTCTGCAGGCTCTGTGTTCTGCTGTGTGCTGTAGCTGCGATGATCAACGCTGACCCCAGAACAGCTGGAGCTCCACAGTCTGAAGGGTCTGGGCTGATGCAGCTGCTGTCTGCCATTGGTGTCCACTGAGGAACAATATCAAAATCGTCAGGATTAAACAGATATGACTCTATATTTTTATCACTCCTATTATTATAATAATTATTATCATCATCATCATCATCAAACAGAAGGATTCATTTAATTTAATCTGCATTATTGTTAATGCCAGGGGTCAAACTGGGATTCCATGAGCTGAATTAGGGCTGCACAGTATTAGAAAAATCTGACATTGTGATTTTTTGTTTTTTGTTTTGCTGCAACAGACTAATTTAATGTGGCAATGACACTGACCCATGAACATTTCCTGCTTGTTGTCAAACTAATTTGTAACTGTAACAAGAGGCAATTTAATCATATCTTAGCGTTAATCAGCTGTCATAACATTTATTAATATTTGGACATTTTTAGATGGGAATTAAAAATATAATACAGGAAATAGGTTAGGAGCATTGTTATTGTTTACATCCCTCAAAATGGTCTATATACAATTTATTGCGATATGAATGTAATCTCACAAGAGCCCAGTTTTTCCAAAAGTAATTCTGTGAGATTTTGGATCACGGATTGGATCAAATCTTGGAAAGAATAAAGTAACAGAGGGGTTTCGAATTAAGATCAGACCATGTCCAATCTTACATTTGATTTGGATTAAACCTGCCCTTTGGGTCATTCAAAACTTGGAACTTAGATTGGAATCTACTTGATCTAAACAAAAAATAAAAAAACAGGATTCTCCTGATCCCATCAAAAGGGTGGATTCAGTTATGAATTTTTGAACCAAAAAAGAAAGTTTTTGGTTACTGATGATATATAAATTCCATCATATTTGAATTGTGGTGGAAATTCATTTATATACATTATAAGGGAATGTTCTTTAATTCCTCCATGGATGTACTGTTTATGTTGGACCAAGTGTGACCACTTTAAAATCTGTTTATCACCAGACAAGATTTGGATACATACATGGTGATTTAACAAGCTATATGTTCAGGTGGTAGTTAAGACTGAAATATAGACAATCATTGGTTAAATATGTGTGTTGATGTTACTGTGATTCATTCTGTATGTGATTAATGACCTTGAGAGCTTAGCAAACTTGATAAAAAGAGAACACACTCTGTTTCAGTGTCTGACACTCTGCAGAAACCTGCACTGCTGTATGACTGTCTGACCTTCATTGCAAAGAATAAAACTTTAAAAGACACTTTGGGTAAGAATTTGTCTTCTTGACCACTGAGAGAGCCCCCATAAAGAAAATGGCCACTACAAAGCTTATATGAAGCATGTGACATCTAATGAGATATGGTAAACAACAGCAACAACAAAACAATATCAAGCTTTGTTGTATTAGAACAAACTAAAATGTAACATGTTTGTTGACTGCTGTGTTTCTATTTCTTTCTATTAAAAAAAAAAAGAATGGCTGTGTTGTGGCCACTGGTATTTCACATACCTGTTGTTCGTTGTTAAGCCAGTAGGCTACACTGTTGGCTCCATTTAAGGCTCTGGTAAACAGGATTTGGTAATCCTGAAATTTGGATCACAGTGATCTAACCCAATGTTCCTTTAAAGTCCGTCATTAGTAAGATAGATCAGTTAATCCTGAATAACAAAACATGGGATTTGCAATCTGGACCAATTTGATCCAGATTAATTTATTGGAAAACTGGGCCCAGATGAATTAAATAACTCTATTTTAAAAGATTTCAGTAATTTAGATCAACTGGGATGATCGAGTCTTTTTCTTTCAGCATAAAATATACTAAATTACAAGCATATATAAGTATGACAGAAAACCCACAGGTTTTTTTGTGGGATCTAACAATATTCAAATACAATCAAATACCAATCAAATGTAAAATAACATATTTATCATTGTATAAACAACTTGATACAATAAAAAATAACATTTAAAAATATCTTTATATTTAATAAACAACCAAATCCTTCGATGTGGCTATTGCGGATACACACACTGCGATATCGATGCTCAAAACCACCCTAAACTGAATTATTAAAATATAAATTGAAGTTAAAACGAATAGGAGCATAAATAAACATTAGCATAAAACAAAAACAGAGAAATAAATAATCAATTAAAACAACTTAATTATCATATTTATACATTATTATACATAACTATATAAGATAAAATAAATCAGAAATTATATTAAATAAAATTACACGAGCTGCGCTAAGTGGCTTGTGGAAATGTCCAAAACTTATCGCACAATACATGGACGTGACCTCAATAATTTTTGGTGATGCAATATATATCGCACATATGTAAAAAAACTATTCTTGCTACATTTTAGCTGATTGCACAACTTCTCTATCTCTATTGGAGGTGTCAGTGTCAGTATGGTTAAAAGAACACTATAGTATTTACCATCAATGACTAAAGTATATTTTGATGTGGGTCCATGACAACTGAAAATAGATCTGGTACCAGATATCACAGCCTCTGTTGCTCTTTACCTTGCTTTTTTTTGTTAACATTTATCATTATTTGTTTTGGATATGTGCTTTCACGTTCTGATTCCAATGTCTGATCATTAAATTATTAAAATGACTAAATTAAATTAAATATTCTTAAGAACAAAATATGATGTGTTCTTTTAAAGAGTGTACTTGCGTTATGCTACTGTGTTGCCTTTCTGGCATTATATAACGAGTGGCCTAAAATGGTCTTAAAATAACAATAATATCGTTTATCGCGATATATTTTGGTGCGATATATCGTACTACAAAAAATAGATATCATGACAGGCCTACTTACTACATATTATTGGCCAACATTATGCATGGCAGGGTTCAAATATTGATTTTTTTCTACGGGCCCGATTGGACCAGTGGTTCAGATTTTTACTTGCCCTGCCAAAATTTTTCACAAAAAAAAAAAAAGTTAATTGCTATTTCTTAGCCACATATTTTAAATAATGCATCAAAAATAATTTCTAAAAAATTAAGGAAAATGTGCAGGTGTTTTATTGCAAAACAAAACCTGGCTGACTTAATAATGACGGCATAACAGACATTTTCTTTTAGCCTCATAATTTGATGTTGCCGTCATGTTGTCGTCTCTTCGCTGTTCTGGTTTTTACCAGGTTACTGAAAAGAAAAACGTGCTCACAACATCCAATCAGATAAAAGGAACCACAAAAAAAAACAATATGGCATTTTTGACTTCACAGAGAAGATAGCATTTAAATACTTGAAATAAAAAAATTATACAAAAATAAATAAATACTTGAAAGCACAGACTATTTCTTGATTTTAAGACTATATATGCATGCAATTGACAAATAGTCGCAGGCAAATTTAAATTTAGTGACAAGGCAGAACTGGCCTGATCGGGCCAGTAACGATTCTGTCTACTGTCCCGAGCAGCTCTCACACTGTCCCCGGGCCATCGGGCAGTCCTTAGTGTTGAGCCCTGCATGGCAAGAAAGCCACTGCACTGGTCGGGTCTATAGTATGCTTGGATATTGGTGTATAAGCAATTTGTCAGATGTTTCCTGAATCATGGCCTTACCAGTACATTTTAATGTGGAGGGTCCTTATCTGCTGGAAAAAAACCTTTTACATACCTTAGGAATGGTAAAACAGAACATTTTTGCGGTATTAAAACCTTGACTTTTTCAAACTGTGGTAAACCTTGAAAATGATTATCGACCCATGCCTAGACAACTTGTATCTTTTTTGGTATTCAGCACAGACTGTCCTACAATAATATGTGATAATATGCATTATTAAACTAGACAAAAAGGCTGAAATAAATAAATAAAACTGACAAATAAAAATTATTTACAACGAGGCACAGGATGATAACCGGTTTCAAGGTATATCGTGGTTTGGGAAGGTTTTAAAACCGCCAAACTTTTTCTGTTATACCGTTCCAGCTTTATATTTCAAGTTGTAAAGATATCATTGTTAATGAAGACTGCAGAAGTGAATGATTCATTTGAATTACTCAGTCTGACATGTTTACAAAATATGTTAAATGTTTCTCAAAACAAAATATATTGTGTTCAATTGGGGATTTTTACCCAGACGTTTAAAAAGAACATATATTAGAGAAGTGATCACAATACCGTCAAGCCGTGATATAATTATCCAAGATTATCATACAGTCAGAAACTTATACCGGCCCATGCCTACCCAGCAAGCATTTTTTGATTTTAAAAGATGTCTAATAGATGTCTAAACATAGTCATCTGGCGCCACAGTGGCGTAGTGAGTAGCACGTTCGCCTCACAGCAAGAAGGTCGCTGGTTCGAGTCTCGGCTGGGTCAGTGTGCATTTCTGTGTGGAGTTTGCATGTTCTCCCAGTGGTTGCGTGGGTTTCCTCCGGGTGCTCCGGTTTCCCCCACAAGTCCAAAGACTTGCGGTACAGGTGAATTGGGTAAGCTAAATTGTCTGTAGTGTATGTGTGTGAATGAGTGTGTATGGATGTTTCCCAGAGATGTGTTGCGGCTGGAAGGGCATTCGCTGCATAAAACAAATGCTGGATAAGTTGGCGGTTCATTCCGCTGTGGTGACCCCGGATTAATAAAGGGACTAAGCCGACAAGAAAATGAATGAATGAACATAGACATCTTGGCTAAAACAAGGCTAAATTTGAGCTGTCAGTGAAAATCTAATGGGCATCTAAGAATAGGCCAAAACTAGACTAGTCATCAAATAAACTGAAATGAACGACTACACATATAAAGTCTGTCTAATCGGTCTATTTGACGACTATAGTTTTGGGCTATTCTTAGATGTCTATTAGATTTTCCCAAGTTTAGCCTTGTTTTAGCCAAGCTGTTTATGTTTAGATGTCTATTAGATATCTATTAAACACAAAATTGTTTGCTGGGTTATAATATAATAATTGTTTAATTATACAGTTGAAGTCAGAATTATTATCACCCCTTTGAATATTTTTTTCTTTTTAAATATTTCCCAAATGATGTTTAACAGAGCAAGGGAAATTTCCACAGTATGTCTGATAATATTTTTTTTCTTCTGGAGAAAGTCTTATTTGTTTTATTTCGGCTAGAATAAAAGCAGTTAAAAAAAAAAAAAAACATTTTATGGTCAATATTAGTAGCCCCTTTAAGCTATATATGTTTTTCGATAGTCTATAGTACAAACCATCGTTATACAATAACTTGCCTAAATACTAGGCCAGATTACTATTTGCAGATTTCCGCAGATTGTTAGCCCATCATTGATTCTGTTTATTTACTGATGTAAATGTGTGTGTAAATTTATATTTATTCAGTTTTTAAATTAATTTCAGTAATGATATTGACTAATATGAAAATATTCATATGATTTATTTACAATACAGTTTGTAAAGTATTATTTTCTGTCTTTTAGTAGATATTTTATACGAGAGACTTGCTTTGTTTACCAAATAAAGTGGATCTAAATGCATTCGCATTGTAAACAATAAATAAAAGTTTGAAAAGGTATTACTGTTTATTTCATATATTAAGGTTTTAGTTATGATATTCCCAAAATCATTCCGCATAAATCTGCAGATTTTTAACAGAAATAGCAAAAAATGTCCGCAGATTCCGTCTGGCCCTACTAATTACCCTAACCTGCCTAATTAACCTAGTTAAGTCTTTAAATGTCACTTTAAGCTGAATAGAAGTGTCTTGATAAATATCTAGTAAAATATTATTTACTGTCATCAGTGGCAAAGATAAAATAAATCAGTTATTATGAGTTATTAAAACTATTGTGTTTTGAAATGTGTTGAAAAAAATCTCTTTGTTAAACAGAAATTGGGGGAAAAAAATAAACGGGGCTAATAATTCAGGGGGGCTAATAATTCGGACAAACTATGTGGATCTGAATAAGTACATTTACATTTTTATAATATTTGGCTTTATTATTTGTGTTGAGTCTGCTCACATTACTGAACATGTCTTACAGCTGAGTAACTACAATACTGTAATTCTGCAAATGTGTTTATTATTGTAACGAGCTCCACTATTATATCCTCAGCAGAAGTTGTTGGTGTTGGTGTCAGTTGCGCTGCTGATCATTAATTAATTAATGAAGAGCTGATGATGATCTTTAATGAGCTAATAAATCTGTACCTCCAGAGAATGCGGCGGGCACTATCCTGTGTCCGGTCCCTCTGCTGGATGAGAGCAGCCTGAGCTGAGCCCGCTGCGACACATTTAGAGAATATTTCAGAAAACTCAAAGATCGGATCATTTCTGCTGCTGTAGTTTGACCTATAGAAGACTGCAACTGCGGCGTGACTGAAGTACAGTGAGCGGAAGGACCCAGCGGGCGCTCACTGATGACGCCTGCATGCAGTTTGGTACATGCCTGTATAAAATGTTTGTCTGTCTGTCTGTCTGTCTGTCTGTCTGTCTGTCTGTCTTTCTGTCTGTCTGTCTGTCTGTCTGTCTGAGGGTCTTGACGAGACGATCATATGCCTTCGTTTGCATAGCCTAAAAACAAATATACTATATGACAATTTTGAATAATATAATAAATGAATGCTTCATACATCTAAATACTTATTTCGAGCGTGTTTTGTGGGTGGCAACCAGTCACAGTAAACAAGCGCGAAATTATGAAGTATTCAAATTAAGTGTTTTATTATATTATTCATGTATGTTTGTATTTAGCCTATGCAAACAATTAATACATAAAACGTTTAAATACATAAACGTATTTATAGCCCATTTTATATTTCATATTAAGTCTTATTAACTTTATATCAACATATTAGATTATGTTTTTTATTCATAAATATTACAGTAGCTTTGTATATGTACACAATTTAAATTCAGTTGGCCAGCCTCAGAGCTTCCAGTTAATTGTCATCCCATACAAAACCGCTGCGTTTTAAGATCTGATTTCTTTCAAATTCAGCGATCACTGCATGGCTGAGATGCGATAAAGTGGGTATCCAGCTAACAGGGAACGTTCCCAGAACATTCACTAACGTTCTTTAAAAGTTGTAGAAATGTTAGCACAGAACGTTACCAATGAAACGTTTTTAGAATGTTTTTAATGTTATTAACGTTCTTGTAACGTTAAAAAAACATTGTTAGAACAAAGTTCTTGGAACGCATTCAGGACGTTATTTGTACCTGATGAACGTTCTCATTACGTTGATGAAATACGTTCTTATAACAAAGTTCTTGGAAACGTCTTCAGGACATTATTTATACTTGATAAACGTTTTCATAATGTTCTTAAAAAACGCTCTTGTAACAAAGTTCTTGGTTTTGAAAACGTTGTAAGGACGTTATGCTGACCATAATAAAATGTTCTAGCAGCATTAAGCAAACTGGACATTTCAATATTCTCGGAACGTTACAGATAACGTTATGAGAACGTTCTCACAACCTAAATTTGTTAGCTGGGTATCACTTATATTCAGGTTGTAGTTCAGCAATGTGCTTTAAAAATGTAATGGTGGGCATATCTGCATATCTGTTATCTGTTAAAATGTAGTTGTGGGCATATCTGTTATGCATATGCAATGCTGACAGTATTGGTGATTTTAAGCTTTGTTAAAGCCTTTATTAGTTATTATTTTTTGAGTATTTTTCTATTTGCACCTTAATTTGTAAATGCATTTTGAGAGGATATAATCCATTACTACTATTTCTGTTGTTTCTTTAATTTAAAAAATATCTTTATTGAAAATTTTTCAACTTTAACAAACCACAAAACTAAAAACACACATAACAGGCTACAAAAAAGGATGGAAAACATTTTTTAAAACATCTTCAGAATACATGAAAGATAAAGAAAAAGAAAGAATTGGATAAATAAAAGATAATTAAAATAAAATAGGCAAGTAGGTAGCACAACACAAATTCAAATTTCTATGCACTCACTTAAGGTACTTGGGGAGGAAAACCTTTCCACATAATAGTTGACAAATCAGCCTCTAAATTGCTAATATAAGGCTTTCAAACATTATGGAACTGATCTGGCCGTCCATTAACTAAACATGTTAAATGTTCCAGCGGAATTAGCTCCATTAAAATCTTGTGCCATCCCGAAATAGTCGGAGTCTTATCGCTTATCCATCTCAATAATATATTTTTCCTGGCTGCAAACGTAAGAAGATTGTAAAGTCTCTTTTCATTGGATAAAATCTTCTTTTATTTTATTATTGTGCTCTTTTTAATTTGTATAAGCACGTATTTTTGGAACAGGCTGTAAAAGTAGGTAGCAGGTAGCCTACAGTAGTTTTAAAAAATTAGTTTGAACGACATTTCATGGCGGTCCTTTTTAATTTTACTCCGAAAGAGCCCTTCAGAGGGCGATATATGCCATTTGGTTTGGACTGCACCGCTATATGAACAAGAAGAGTCGACTCCCATCAGCCAGAGCCGAATCTTCAGGCGCTGATAGAAGCGGTACTACAGTATGTGAACGGAAGCACCATGCTGCCAATCACATGAACGTATCCAGATGACACGCTGGTAATTACTGGTAATTTCGTGATTTACCGACAACGTAACCACACATCGTATGTTGGTAATTCCATTACCACGCCGTTACCAAATCGCAACGTTGTCAGTACGTCCTTCTAACGTAACACATAGGCTAATTAAGAACGTCCCAGACAGGTGTATTAATAATAATGACTAACTGCAACGTCGTAAATAGTTACAAGTAGGCTACATGCTGTCAGTGTGCTGCGCATTTTACTGCTCCTGGTATTCACGTAACTTTACAAATTTAACACCACACTCTAAAAAACACAGTGTTAAAAACTACCCAAATTGGGTTGTTTTTAACCCTATTGCTGGGTAAATATAGGACAGAACACATCAGGGGTTAAATTAACCCAGTAATTGGGTTATTATTTTTAACCCCAAAAATGTGTTGTTGTTTTTTCTACCCAATAATTGGTTATTTTTACTTAAATAACAGGTTAGTATGACTTAATTAATTGGTTATATTTTCAAATGTAATTTTTAGCTTTATTTTAAAATCATTAACCACATAAAAAACACACAGGTGAATATTGCGTTATTCCATTTGTTCAGCACATTACACTCTGTAAATACACTTTACCTCAGAGATCATACAAAACTAAACACAAACTGTGAACTGCAATTAAAACAAGTCGTTTCATATTTATGGGTTGCTCGTAAACATTTATATTAACAATATATTTATGTGGCATCGCAGTCAGCCCCTGCTGGGAGTTGATTTAACCTAAGGAGCTGGGTTGATGTGCATGTGTGGTGTTATATCCTATTGCATTGATTTAAGTCTTAGAAATGATTACCCAGAAAAAAACCCAAGTTTGGGTTAGATAGCACAACCCAAAAACTACCCAAGACTCTGAAAAAAAAACCCCAAAAATTACCCAAATGCCTCAACCCAACATTTTGGTAGAAAAAATAACCCCAGATTTTTTAGTGTGCACTTTTGTCTTGGTGTGTGAAGATGTATTTAGTTTTTTATATGGTATATTTACAATAATTATCAAAAATATTAATGAATTAACACACTCATATATTTGTGGATATAAAAATAAATTATCTGCCAAAGAGGACTAAAACTCTATACTCATAAAATTAATAATATATTGTGTTTGTGATCAAAAGTTATTTATTGAAGGGGTACTGGCTATGATTATACCATTATGTGAAAGAATGATGTTTAGGGTCTGACTGCAGACCGAGTGTGCATGTCTGAGCGTAGGCTAGTGTTTTAAGACTCTTCCCTGTATATAATTTGCTTTCTGTGCTTCGGTGTTGTTCAAATAAAGATTTATTAAAATGTTAAATAATATTAACAGTAAACAGTTAACAAATAATATTAACAATATTAAATATTTTACTTATCAACACACCATAAAATCATTTACGATTGATAAATTGTGCTAAAACAGAAGGCTCAGAGCGATGCTAAATGAAGAGTCATTTGGGAGCCGTAGCTCTTCTGAGGGAGCCGATTCAAAAGAGCCGAACTTCCCATGTCCGTTTGATTTGACAAACGAAAGTAAAACTTATAAAGCATGGTTCTCTTGTCGTTTCTAAATTATAGATATTAGAATCAAATAATCGTATGAAATTATTCTGACACTATTGTGAACACAGCAGTCCTAAATTCAAGGTAAGTCATGCATTTATCCAGCGAGAGTTTTAGTCAGTGAACAACTAAACAAATTTTAAACTTTTGTAGGCTACGTAAGTAGGAAGTAAAGTTTATTTAAAATAATATATATATATAAATAAATAAATAAATAAATAAATAAATAATATATAATAGCTAAAATAAAATAACAAAAACAGGTTTTAGATGTAATTTGACCCCCAAAGTTGTTATATTTTATTTTGTCTCAAACAATTAATCTGTGGAATTTATATGAACTTCAACACTAACTGAACTCCATCACTAACAACTGGACTGACACTGTTCCAGTTTACTATAACCTTCAATTTGAAGCTGCTTTGGCACAGTCTACATTGTAAAAACGCTATACAAATAAAGGTGAATTGAATTGAATTGAATAATGAATCTTATGATTTTATTTGG
>CAIGQQ010006944.1:2473394-2496360 GCA_903798035.1 Danio albolineatus
TTACAGTCCTCATAAAATTATTTATGCAATTATTTACAGTCCTCATATGTACCTACTGTACTAACAACCCCAAATCAGAATCAAGTTGAGACAGTATGGGAAAACGCAAATTAAAAAAAGAAAGTAGTGATTCCTAAATTTAATTTGTATTTCATTGCAGACAGTACCACAAACATTATTTAATGTGTTTCTCATGATCAATATTTTTTAAATAAACACCTACTTCAATTTTGGTTCTTGCACCATATTTAAAAAAAATAAGTTGGAGTAGTAAAGCATTTTCCTTTTTTTCCTCCAGTAAAATAGATTACAATAGATCAGTAAAGCGGTTAATTTATTTATCAATGCGTTTTAAATTGCATTATGGGATCTTGATCTGTCCTCCAACAACTTTTAACTTTGAAAAGTTATTTATATAATTAATATTATGTAATTATTATTAATTATGCAATTATGTAATTAATATTAACTTGATTTAAAGCATCTTCATAAATTTGATAATAATAAAACATAAAAACCAAAAGAGCAAAAGCAACAACTGTATAAATTAAAATACATAATATTTAAATATTAATATAAAAATGATTCACCATCGAACATCTTAGAGGAAATGACATCATAAAACACCGACAACTTAGTTCGTTTTTAACAATGAAAGCCACAAATAACGTAAAACGGTTCTTTATTATTAAAGAAAATTAATTAATCAGCAAAAGAAGCTCGCAGAAAACCAAAGCCCGTCAATAGTGTAACCATCTAGGTTATATTTGGAGAAAATCGGTCACCTGAGGTAAATTGAAATCTAATTGGTCGCCGTGCCAACTGATTCACCAGAACAGGCCGCTGTGCCCTTCTAATAATGTTGTCAATCCTCGCGTGTTTTCCTCGCACACACCTGTATGCCATGACTGCTTTTCAGTGCACTTTCAGACTGCTAAAGTGCACACGTCCTAATGATCATGTTATTTCTAATTGGCGTTTTACTCAAATGAGCCGTTCATATGAAATGTGTTGTAGAAATACACGTTGCCTACCATTTCACTGCAGGAATTAAAGGAAGAGCTCAGTTACTGCGGTGTTTACATTAAAATAGCAACAAAAGTTGCTAAAAGAAGTTGCATGGCGGTGAATTACTGCCTTCTGGTGGAAAAAAAGAAAATCTGTAATGTAACCACTAGATGTCTGTATAGCCGTATATAAAGGAATATAAGTGTATACTGCCTGTGCCAGATATAAGCAAACTGTGTTATCAAATGAGCCTTTATTCAACATGGCACAACACATGTACCTTGAGATAATCCTCTTTCTTTCTTTCTTTATTTGAGTCATAACTTCATTATTGAATTATCTTTTTCTGAAGGAACTATCATATCGATGGGTGCCACGGTGGCGTAGTGGGTAGCACCAGGGCCGGCCCTGTACAATTGGGGGCTCTAAGCAGAATAATTTTGGGGCCCTACCTTGCTCTAAATAGTGGAGTATTGCCATTGCAAACCGCCCACAATAATTATATTGCTTTTTAAATACAATCAACGAAACCGAAAAGTAAAGCCTGAATTCTTCTACTTAATACCTGTCTGAATGATTTGGAGATTTTCAAACAGCACTGTTTTTATCAACTAGCAGCTTCAAAAATAAAGAATCAAACACTCTTTAATGAAGGGAGCAGTGATTCCCTCTTTGTGTCCTTCTGAAGTGTTTAAAACATATTCGAGTAATATAGCAAAAAGATTGGAGATTCTATGAAAGATTCAAGGTTAAGTTTTTTTCTTATAAACTCCACAAGCAAAACCCTGCAATGAAACGACACTGAACAATAATTAGCCAAAAGTGGAAATGCATTACTTAGTAATAAAATATACATTCTGAACTCATTAAAAATTCAAAACAACAACAACAACAAAACAATTAACTTTAATGCAAAGGGTAGAGGTCTGTGAAACCAGGACAAAATTAAATAGAACACAGAACGCATTTGAGAAATGAGATGCTGCGAGCTTCCTGATCACATGACCTTCACACCAAAACAATTTCAACTTTAATAATATAGTGATTGTTTTTATTTTCTTTACAGTGAAAATGTATAAATATTTAGGTAAATCACTGTCAATGAAGATCATTTGTTAAATGCAAATAAAAATGATTTCAGCAAGGAAACGGCTTGCACCACTAGTGGGTTGTCAGGGCCCCATAGTGGCGACGGGACCCTAAGCAGCCACTTAGTTCGCTTATAGGGAGGGCCGGCTATGGGTAGCACAGCAAGAAGGTCGCTGGTTTGTGCCTCAACTGGGTCAATTGGCATTTCTGTGTGAAGTTTGCATGTTCGCTATATTTTGGGATTAGTCAGACAACTTTATCACGTTACAAGGCTTTTACCTGATACCAATAAACATGACCACATCAAACCAGTCTTACACTATCACTATACACTTACACTAAACACAGCCTTACTGCCTGTGCACTATCAAACCACTTTTAAAAGTCTTCTCTTGGTTTTTAATCACTAAATAGCTTGGCACCTTCTTATCTGTCAGATCTGTTGACTGAACATCAGCCTGCATGGTAAATAAAAGTGAAAGTGAAAGCAAAAGTGCACTAGCGTTTGAAACGGTGCTTTTATGTTTTAATGTCTCCCCCTTGTGGCATCTAATGGAAGTGCAGCAGTAGAGATATTAATAACTCAAAAAAAAAAAAAAAAAAAAACGTTCGCTGTGAACAGCCCCTTATGCAGCCAAACTTTTAAAATATACAAAGTAATATTTTTCAATCGTTTAACTGATACCATTAATTGGGTACAAACACACCCTTTCGGTTAATCGGTTATTTTGAACATCCCTACCACAGGGCACTAAAACCTCAAGGCATAAAAACTGATTTTTTTTTCTCAGACCAACCTAAACAGTTAGCATATCAGTTGCTACCCATTTTCACAAAAATGTTTAATGTTTACTTTCCTTTTTTTAATGTGTAAATGTCACATTGTGTTCTTGTGTTGATATGTACAGTATGCATGTACTGTATGTATCCTGTGCTTCTGAAAAAAGAAAAATTGTGTGTGTTTGTGCAAACCTTGCAAATAAATCTCATTCCAACTCTAATTTATGTGTGTTTTAGAATGTTCATTGGCCAATCAATATGAAGCATTTAAACAAACATGTGATTTAATTAGACATAATGTAGTGCATTGGATTATTTAGTGACCTTGGAATTATAAGGCTCTATCTGCGTTCTGAGTGATTTGGAGATATTGAGCGTCAAAGTTTTTGTGTTCCATATAGCAAACAGTACATGTGTAATAAGAAGAGGAGACAGGATAAAAAGATTAAAACAGAGAGAGACCTTCTGGATTTATACATTAAAAGCAACAAGATTTCCAGGTCTAAATGGCGAATTAGACTTTTCTTCTTTCTTATAAAGTTTTTCTATCGAAGATTTACAGATTTTTCCCTATTTTTGTAGAATATGTATGTGTATGTGCATTCTTATGTGTGCATGTATATATATATATATGTGTGTATGTGTGTGTGTATGCATATATGCGTGTTTATATGTATTTATATGTCATGTTAAAGCGTATCTTTCTGTACATACTTGTTTATTTTCTCTATATTTATACTTTTTCAAATATAGTATGCCTTTAAGTATGTATGTGTGTATATGCTATCCTATATCAGTGCTGAATTAATGATTGTAGTTGGCTTTGTTTGTTACAATATTTGAGTATTATTAAGATATTTGAATTGAGTCAGGTGACTGTAGCACTCAAAAGAGACTCAGGCCCCGTTTACACTAGTGAGTTTTCGTTTAAAAAGTTTTGCTACGGTTACGTTATCCGTCCACACTACGCCGGAGTTTTCGAGCCGCGAAAACGAAGCGTTTTGGAAACGCTGGAGAGGCCGTTTTCATTCTAAAATGCTGATGCCTTGTCTCAGTGTGGATGTGAGAAACGGAGACCTTTGAAAACGGAGGTGTGGCTGCTGAGATTCACTACATGATTGGGGCTTTGGGTCATTGCGTAACCTTCCCTTATTCGTCAAGCGCACATGACTATAACGCCACCGAAAGACAGCAGACCAGTCTTCACTGTAAACACTGTATTTTCGATAGCCATGGATGTTTTATATTCATTTGTTACTTTAAGTAACAACTCGACCTCGTCATCTGTCCTCAAAAAGACCTCTCTTGCTTTCTTTGCCATCACGTTCATCGTTCAACCAGCGTTTGTTGACTAACAATAACCAAATGCCGAGCGAGACATGTGCTTCCTGTTTATACTTGAACGTGCATGCCCAGAGTGCGCGAATGGTCACGTGATATACGTTTCTAGTGGCGTAGTATGGACGGAGATCTGTTTAAAGAGACACTGGGTGAAATGCTAGTGTGGACGTGGATCATTTTCATGCTAAAACGCACTAGTGTAAACTGGGCCTCAGTTACCCCGATGAAGGCAGCTCTCTGCCGAAACGCGTTGGTGTTTTAAGAATAAGTCATGTGAAAAAAAGGCTTTTAAAAAAAAAAAATTCCACATTTTTCGAGTGGATTGATTTTTGTTGTATGCTTTGATGAATCCCTTACCCAAAGAGCACCAATCAGATATTTGAAGTACCCCAGAGCGCTTTTTTTTTTTTGGATGATAGTACGTGTGTAACATTTGTTTTTGTTTTTTAAATAAAAAGTCTTAAAATGTAAACAACTTGTAAAAAAACATCCCATAGTGTAAATAAGTTGTCGATTAATAAGAATAATTCTACAGTGACAATTTGTCTTTGTCAGAAACAAAGAAACAAAGTTTGCTTGCATAATTTCAACATATAATACTCTCTCTCTTTCTTTCTCTTTCTCTCTCTGTTTGTGTGTGTGAGTGGTGTGTGTGTGTGGTGTGAGTGGAGTTTTTGTGGTTTTCATTGTGCTGAAGAGTTTGTGGGTTTTGTTGTCACAGACTTTGGCACTTTGATGCTTTGTGAAACGAGCAAACGAGCTGCTAAAACCTGTGCAGCGATGTGCCTTGTCATGTAAGGAGTTCATGTTTCATATCGAAGTCAAAAGTTATTAGCCGTTCAGTTGAAAAGCTTGAAAATTTCAATAGCGAGTAATTCAGTTATTTCACAACACGGATTTATTTATGCGATATTGGACCATTTTTGCATCCTTCTTTTAATTCAAAGTAGTATTTTTGGATCAAATATATCTCAAAACCGTAAACAACTGCTCAATTATTCATATGAGACAAACGTGAGTTTAGGTCCAGGTTTAAGATTTTACTCTCTGTGGTTACACATGATCGTCACATGATCTAAATCTTTAAGATGAGCTAGAGATGCTTCACACAGTTATGGTATTTAAACACACACGTGTTGGATGTTCATGTTTTATGAGGTCTTTCCATAGACATAATGATGTTAATACTGTCATCTTCCCCAACCCTACCCCCTAAACCCAACCCTCACTGAAAACATTTGCAGATTTACACTTAAATTAATAATGATAATAATAATAATAATAACGAAAACAATTAATTCGTTTTTCTCATGGAGACCGAAAAAAATATGTGCGCACAGGTCAAAAAAGGCTGGTATTGCTATACTTGTGGGGACATTTGGTCCCCAAAGCGTGATGCATGCCAAGACCACCTGCGCTTTATGAAAAAAAAAGCCACCTCCCTCAACACTTGGTTCGAAGTGTCATTGTCTGACTGTGCGACAGACATTTCTGATCTTCTCTCACTGTTGACAAAACCACGGCAGAATCAGACAACAGGAACAAGGGTTTTCACAGGTAAGAAAATGGTCAATATAACACTTCTGTCATAAAAAATTTCAGTAACACTTTATTTTGATGGTCCATTTGAGTATTAGTAGACTGTCTACTTAATATCTGTTGATACTGACATTCAACAGACATTTAACTGACTATGAAAACCTTTGTAAGTACATGTCAACTTACACTAACTTTAACCCCAACCTAACAGTCTACTTATAATCTAATGAGAATTAGGTGCAATGTAACTGAAGTTCAACAAACGGACCATCAAAATAAAGTGTGACCAAAGTTTCAGTGTTTCTTCAGAGCATTCTGCTATCCCACCAAGCAATGTTGTGTTTAACAGACATGTAATAGACATCTAAACATAGACGTCCTGGCTACACTCAAAAAATGACCTTTGCTGTTTGTTTTTAAAGGGCCACGAAACCCCCCTGTCTCAGAAGGGTGTTTTCACACCTACACTCTTAAAACAAACGGTTCTATATAGAACCAAAAATGGTTCTATCAAACGCTTCATATATGGAACCCCAAAAAGGTTCTATATAGAACCATTTTAAGGGTTCATTAAATAGAACCCCAAATGGTTCTTTGAATTCAAGTTAGATGGTTCTATTTAGAACCATTTAAGGGTTCTTTTTATTTATTTATGAATTATTGTTACTTATTAATGAATAAAAAATAAAACCAATCCAGACAATTCAAATTGTTTAAATTTATTCAATCCATTATACAAAATATTTTTTTAAATATTTAAAATTGCACCTCTGCATACTTAGCATTGGACAGCAGATCTACCTTAACAGTTTAATGGCATTCAACACTGTTATTGTAATGACTTCACTTTTATATGCTTATTTACTGTTTGAACAAATACAGAGCTTAACTTTCACACATCTCTAAACGGAAGAGAAATATATCACAATGCAGATAGAAACAATACACAAACAATCAAAACATCTATTAAATAACACTACAATTTCAAGAAGTTGATGGTACCTGCATGTATTGGTCATCACAACATCCATTTTTATACATAATTTAATAAGAAACATTACTAAAACATTGCAAAATGATTAGACAAAACACTGCAAACAGCCATTTCACAACCTGTAGCATGTCCATGTCTGTCAGCCTCTCTTATAAGGTAAATAGTTCTGTCCATGGGTGGCACAGTGGCTCACTGGTTAGAACTGTCACCTCACAGCAAGCAGGTCACTGGTTCGAGTCCTGACTGGGCCAGTTGTCATTTCTGTGTGGAGTTTGCAAGTTCTCCCAGTGTTCTCGTGGGTTTCCTCTGGGTGCTCCGGTTGACCCCACAGTCCAAAAGCATGTGTACGGTATAGGTGAATTGGCCATAGTGAGTGAATGTGTGTAGATCTATGAGAGAGTATATGGGTTTCCAAGTGCTGGGTTGTGGCTGGAAAGGGCAGATTAGTTGGTGATTCACTCCTCTGTGGTGCCTCTGATAAATGAGGAAGTTGAAGGATAGCGAGTGAGTGTTGTCCATTGTAATACTGACACTTCAAGCCTTGGTGGAATCAGGAGAGCTGCTGAATCCTGGATGGTGTAGGACCTTTGGATTTCTGTAAAACAATATTTTAATGTTGAGTACTTTTAACTAATTAACATGTCATCAAATAGAATTACAGTTATAATTAATACAATTAAAGTGTGTGTGAGTGTGTGTGTGTGTGTTTGGGGCAAATAGTATGTAGTATAGGGTGTAGTTACCTTCTGCGGTTTCCTCTGCTGGTCCAATGAAACTGTCATGGAGCACTACCTTCTTTCTGTCCCTTTTTGGGCCATTTCTTTTAAAGATGTTTCTGTGTTCTTCACCAAGTTTTCTAAGCAGCATCCTAAATGCAAAAAAACATTTTGTTTACTTCATGTGTAAGTTTCCAAATGACATATTTTCAGCAATACAAGTTTCTTAAAGTCATCATGGACGCAAAACTATTTGGCACACAATGTAACAGTGTTTACTCACAAGCTGTGGCACTCCAAGAAGAAGAAACTGCTTCATTAGTTCTGCAAACCCCTCCATAATCTGTACTCTGGAAAAGGGTGTTCATTCGGTTCTTGACTTATGAATATCTGGTGTCGCATTCCAGGTCCATCACAGTCTGAGGTAGGAAGACAGCCTTTTAGAGTGTGTAAATATGAATTTATAATACAGAATTAATCTACCTTTGGCATAAAATGTATTGAACTGAACTTGCCTTGTGTTAGGTTCCTCAGAGTACAGTTCACTTCCTTTTCATCCCATTACTTTGTTTCATTTGCGAGATGATAGATGAGCTCACCACTGAAATCCTTTCATTTTTAAATTTGTTTGCAGACATTCCAATAAAGTATCCTGTAGGCAAATTTACACTTTATTTTAAAACATATTTTTTCTTTGCAGGACTTTTTAATAAGCAATGACCTTAATATTCTCACTGTACAAACAGCAGCAATAAGTAATAGAACATTTTTGTGATAAATATATTATTTCAGTACACAACAACCAAGTCTGACATATGCATGTTATAAAATACAATATTTACCAGGTGTCCTTGTTGATTATAATTGTGTCACAATTATGGATGTAACGCATGTCCTTCTTTAAGCTGGGATCCTTCCTCTTCAAAGCTACTTGTGTCCTGCAGCCCAGGTTACAATACAATGTTAAAGTCTTTTATAATATTCATTTCATAATACTTAATACAGTTTGTTTAGAATTAAAAGCAATAATACATACCGAGCACAAGATTTACGATGCAGTTCAGTGTCCAGGCTGTTTGAAGAAAAGAAAGATATACATTAAAATATGAATTTTAAACTTATTTAGCACAATATATACATATATGTAGCCTATATTTAACAAGGTTCAACATTTCACAATACATTTAGCCTGCATGTTTGTATGTCCTTCATAAATAACACCTGATCTTTAATCTATGGATTATTAAAATGTGTTTTGGCTTTAAAAGGTTTCAATAGCCTAATACACTTAGCAATCATCACAATAGCGCGTGCATAGACTCGGGCGGGCGGGCGCGTGCATAGACTCGGGCGGGCGGGCGCGTATATAGACTCGGGCGGGCACGAGCGCGACATGCTCCCTTGCGGTTTTAATGCAGACTAGCCGGCGTGTACACTACTTTACAGAGTTTAGCCCGAGTTAAACTCGGCTAAACTCACACACGAACAAGCTGGAAGTACTCGTTTGCTCTCGGAGCCTGCCATCGAATAACGCAGCTGTTTTATTGTTGTTGATGTTAATTAATACTGACAAACAAATAAAGCGAAACTGTAACTTATTTCGAACAAAAAGCAGAGCAAAGTCAGCTTGACACAGATTCCTGAACTGAAGGCTGTCGGTCGAGGCCATCAGAAACTTACAAGCACAGTATTAATCCATATTAACATATTAAAATATTTCATTATTATATTTCATTATTATAGTTTTAAAAGAGTAATAACATACCTGAATGACGCAGCTGCAAAAGCGGAGTTCTCCTTTTCAAAAATTAACCGTCACTCTCCAGGCTCTTCACCACGTGTTCACCATCAGTCCACCAATGAATGACGTCACCAGAGGGCTTTTTCATGATTATTTGTTTAAAATAATTTATTAAACCATAACAACACACTGTACAGTCTGAATAAACTGGTCATTTAATTAATTTCACAAAATAATTCGTCAAAAATGATAAATATTAAGCATATATAAATATTAGTTATATGGTAATGTACAAACCTGCATGAAACAAAAATCCCATCATACATTGATTAGGTTTTTGACCATAGCAGTCATTTTATTAGGTTTTGACTCAAAAAGATTTGTCCTCCTGTGTTATAGCTTATTATTATTTATAATCTTACTATATAATCATGTCATAAATCTCACATTATAGAACCATTTTAATCAAAAAGGTTCTTTGCACTCAAAGGGTTCTAAATAGAACCATTTTTTGGGTAAAAGGTTCTACTGGCCAAGTATAGAACCCTAGGGTTCTATATAGAACCTCAAGGAACCTTTTTTTTTAAGAGTGTACAGTCTGGAAAAGCTCAGGAAAGTGGGTGTGTCCAGCTCTGTTAGGTGGGAGTGTCAGGGGAGGGAAAGAGGGAAGGTTTTGCATATAAATGGGAGTTTCCATTTGTGCACGCCTGATTTTCAAACAGGCAACACACAAACACAGACGTAGGGGTAGAAAGACAGTGACTGTGTTTACATTGACATCAGTCATCTAATTATTTGCCAAATTATTAATTTGTCGACTTTAACTGCAGTTTGGCACTTTCACTTTTACTCAGGAAGATTTCCTGCGTGTCCCTCCTGACGAACGAGATATTAAATGTGAGTAACTGCTGGAGGAGTGTGTTAGACCGCACGGCGTATGTTAGGAAAAAAACCCTCTGCATTTCTTGGTAATTTAGATGCCCTCAGTAAGCAGCATCAGAAAGCCGTGTCTGTTTAGACTATCCTGTCACATAACGCGGCGAAAATTCTACACGACAGTAACCGTTTGATTAGGGTGTTTACTTGTTTACACTCGGAGATTACAGCATTCTCTCACTTACCACATCTGTAGAGACAGGAAAATCAACACCAACTGGACCGCGGCTGTTTTTTTTGAAAAGGAGACGAGCGGCAAATCGGGATTTCACCATTCCCAGATGCGGAAAGCTCTCGGGTAAAAATGTTCCTTACAAACGCATTTCTGACGCGTATTGCGTTCACTGTAATCCACCGTGAGTCCAATTGCGCTCTCATAGCGGGGAAATGAAAGCTTTTGTTGGAGCACGTTTATAAACACAACACCGAAACATTGTTTCTACACAAATAGCACCTCTTTTCAACGGTCGCAATGTATACAATCACCTACAACCTTATTTTCCTAAAAATGAGCTTTGCCTACGTGCTGGACGCATTATATTAAACTCTGTGTGCAAGCGGCAGAGACAGATCCTTAGGGACCGTCTACAAAGAGCAAAACGCGAAAACCAATACTACCAAAGCTGTCAATAAGTTCTCTCTAAATCTTTATACTGCCATCAAACAGTATAAAGATTTACTTAGATATTACTCAGATCACACGTCACTGCTGTCCCGCTGGTTATGCTACAACAATTACTGCGATACAGTGCTTGTTGTCTTCCACTTTCTCTTCCTGTCTGTGGGCGGGGCCGGGCAGTTAAATTTTCCTGGGTTTGCGCGCGCAACTATTATGTTTCGCGTTGACGTCAAGCCGAAACGGCTAAAGACTCGTTCTAATAACGATTCATTTAAACAACAATGAGTCGACTCTTTTATATATGAATCAATCGTTTTAAACACTTTGCACTTACAGATTTAAGCCTTAGCTGGACATTTCACTTTACTTAGAGCTGTGTTACACAGTGCATGGAAGGTCATTTTCAAAAATCCATAATATGGGCTCTTTAAACCAAGTCTTTCTCATGAATCAATGCCGCACGCTCAGAGACGTCACGATGCACTCGCCGGGACAGACATCCACTCTCCACGCTGGAATACACACATGGATCTCATCGGCGTGACGCAGCTTCAAAAATTCGTTTCGAACCGAAAGAACAAACTTGCTCGAAATAACGCAAATACAACCAATTTTCACTTTTTAGTCAATTATATGCGTCCTAATAGTGTTTATAGCAGCGTGGGACACATATATGACTGTCAACAGCCTAAAAAATGTGTTTTGGTGTTTTGGGACCCTTTAAGGGTTTTTTTTTGTAATAACTTAATTCCTTCATGTTCAATCCACTTAAGGTTAACTTAATCGATTTGTTTTGGAACAGCATGTAGGAATTGTGTGGATGCCAGCATTTCTTACAGTGTAAAAAAAGCGGCAAAGTTTGAGAATCCAACAGACGTCTAAAGATAGTCCAAAACTAGACTAATTATATAGACGGGAAGGACTGACTATACATGTGAAGTCTGTCTAATCTGTGTATTTGATGACTAGTCTACTTTAATACTATTGTTAGACATCTATTAGATGTTTACTGACAGACCAGATTTAGCTAATGTTTTTTTAGCCAAGATGTCTATGTTTATGGCACGGTGGCTCAATGGTTAACATTGTCACCTCACAGCAAGAAGGCCACTGAATCCTGTCCTGGTTGGGTCAGTTGGCATTTCTGTGTGGAGTTTGCATGTTCTCTCCATGTAGGTGTGGGTTTCCTCCGGGTGCTCCGGTTTCCCCCACAGTCCAAATACATGAGGTGAATTGCTAAATTGGCCGTAGTGTGTGTGAATGCAAGAGAGTATGGGTGTTTCACAGTACTAGGTTGTGGCTGGAAGGGGATCTGCTGTGTAAAACATATGCTGGAATAGTGGTTCAGGCAACCCCTGATGAATAAGGGACTAAGCCAAAGGGAAATGAATCAATGACTGTGTCTATGTCTATGTTTATACATATATTAGACATCTATTAGACATCTACTTAAGGTCAAAAAATGGCATGTGTCAGAAAATACCGCATAGCTAATAGAAATATCCCTGTTGTGTTTCTAATGTTTCATGATCTACATGGTAATATATCTAGACGATCTGAGGAGTTCAGACTGAATCAAGATGCTGTTGATCATCGAAGCTCTTCTCCTCATCTTAGCAGCTCTAGAACAGGTGAGCTTGTGGTTTAGGATGAATGTTAAGAACATATTTACTGATCTAGTGATTATTACGATTGCTGTTTCTGCAGGATCACAGAGCCTCTGCTGCAGATCTGATACTTCCATTGGATATGGCACCAAATTCTGTCGATGACCAATATAAAGGCTGTAGGGACAAAATGGCAAATCTGGTAAAGACCGAATATCTGCAGAAGGAAATGAGCAACTCGGAAGAATTCAGAACAGCTTGGAAAAAAGGGGAAGATTTTGTTAAGGACCGAACTGATAGCTTGACAAGAAATAATTCAATCGCCATTTATGTGTACACCGGTGCTGGTGTTTATCGTGATTTCAATTCCGACACTCGCAGTGATAAAATCAAGTACAAAAAGATGAAATACAAGTGGTATTCACTTCACTTTCTGTTGACTGAAGCCATTCAGGTTTTGAAGAAAACGCAAAAGAAATGCTTTTCAACTTTTCGTGGAACTAACAGCGAATTAAAAAAAAATGTGTTGAACAAAAAGGTCCGTTTTGGTTCGTTTGTGTCATCGTCTCTCGATCGTAAAAAAACATCATTTTTCGGAAACGCATCATGCTTTGAAATCAGAACTTGTAAAGGTGCCGAGATCACAAAATATTCGAAGCTTCGGCATGAGAGAGAGGTGATGATTCCTCCGTATGAGGTTTTTAAAGTCACTGCTGTCAGGACCAGAAAAGATCAGAAAGATCGCTGGTGCGACACTGTGTACACTTTAAAACCATCTGGGAAAAAAAGTGAGCTGGACTGTGCTCTGTTCAAGAAATCAAACAAGACTGTAGCTAAATACAAAAAAAAAAATTCAACACAAAGAATATAACAATGGGGTGTATGCACAGTAAGTGTTGATTAGCCACTAACAAACTTCCATAAGTTTCCAGTTTCATAAAGTTCCTTTTACAGCATCGATAACGTAATTTTAATTAGAATACAATCAGGTAAATAGACTTGAGCATTCATTTAGCTGTTTAAGGGCAAAAAGAGATGAAAAACCATTTAAACACAAGTGCCGTCAAGAGTGCAGAAACTCCATTGAAAATATTGTGGAAATATTTTCATATTTTAAGGATGTGAACGCCAAACGATGATATATCATTTAGTGCTTCTTGTCCAGGCTGAGACCCGCTTCATATCGTATCTCAAACAGGCAGTGAACATCATTGATTTTCTTAAGAAACCAGATGTCAAATATGGTGAGTTTTTAATGGCACAACAGTTCACCGGAAGCACTTGAGCTGGTTTACTGAAAATTAAAAGTCCATGTGCATATACCCCATTTACCCATTGCCCCAGTTTTTTTTTTAGCTCGGTTCAATGTTTCTTTGACATAATTTGTTCAAATCATGTTATCATAATGAATAAAGCTTTTTTTTAAGTGATCCGATTTAGTAGGTTTCAAGTCTCTGTTTAATTTCTTTGTTTATACCGATAAACCTTGCAATTGTGGGAATGAAAATTATTATGCATTTGTTTATATGGCAAAACATGTCTTTTTCACAAAAGAAGATCCATACTGACTCCAAAGGCAGATACTGATGTGATCAGGGCCTGGTTTGTGGACTTTGGGGGTTTTACGATGTGGTCGCATGTTGATTGGTCAGTTCGAATGTCTCATTATTTGGGTTTTGGTCACATGGTCAAGAAAAATACAAAATAGTTGGTAAACTTTGCTCTGGGCCTTTTCCTGCTCTGGAGTTTATCTTCTCTGGCTCCACTGCTATCAGGTTATCTTCAGGGCCTTCTCTCCATACCTGTCAACATTGGGATGTGAAAATAAGGGATATGCCCACCATAATAAGGGATAATCCCCCCGCTCCCACCCCCAAAAAAAAAGAACAAGAAAAGAAAATCCCTATATTCTAGAGCTGTTTCATTGTAAATAAACAGTTAAACGGTCAGTAATATTTTTTCATATTATTATTTACAAAAGGAAATTTAATAGTATACATTAGCAAACAGTTTAGCTCATTAAAATTAGTCATTATAAAGAAATAGTTATCAAATTTCATTAATCTTCTTCTCACTGTTTAACTTACACATTCTGAATATAAAGAGCAACAAATGAATCTCATTTATTTAGATTTTGTGTCACTTTAACAATGCACACATCTACCGTTATAATGAAAGCATGCGATTACTTTCCTAACGTTTTATGCTCATTTAGGACAAAATTAGTTGTGTTAGAAAAAAACCCATCAAGATCGACATCTTTAGATGTTATTATTATTAATTATGTGTATATGTCTGTTCAAACACAAACCCCAAAACCCAGTATCTACTTTCGCTATGCTTCAAATTGCATGTACAGAATCCGTTTGGGAAACAGCGTCTATTTATCACTATGGAGCACATCAGCTGACAGTCACGCACCACTCAATGACTGTTTTGAGGATTGCATAGGAGGAGTAACGGCACCTGTAATGAAAAGGAAAGGGAATCCCATCGTTTTTATATTTATTTCAAAGTGTTTTATGTCTAAATAAAACAAAAGCACCGAACAGACTCACATTTAAGAGCAAGGGGCGGCCCCTGGTGGTTCGGCGGTATGGGTTGCGTATAGGGAGGATTGGCTCTTTAATGTTTATTGCCACCCTTCAGAGAAAGACTGAAAATACGGGAAAATACCTTTACAGGATGATAGCGTAATGAAGCTGTAAAATACGGGAGAATCCCTGGAAAAACGGGAGGGTTGACAGGTATGCCTTCTCTCTTTGTCTCTCTCTCCCTCTCCCTGTCTCTCCCTCTCTCTCTCAGGTAACTTTATTTTACATTTAAGCTAGGCACAATTAATATCATATGTTTTTATCATCCCATGTTTTATCATTTTATGCAGTTATTTTGTAACTAATTCAGTTGTAACCCAATTATTGTCATTAAATCATTTCAATTTCAAGAACTTGTCAACTACTTTTGATAACTCTTTAGTCATTCGGTAGAACTACAGTCCGAACCGCTGGAGTTAAAAACCATATCGTACACTATCTTTCTAGTAACATCATGTTTTTTAGTTTGGCAAGGTATGTGTGTATGCAAAATTATGATAAAAAATTCTCCAGAAATTGTTTTATATGCTCATCTATTGTGTGATTGTGCAATTGTGATTTGACTTGTGATTTAATTTTGTAGTCAAGCTTCAGCTCAATAATCTTTATCGTAGCTTCTTACTGCTAAAATGCAGTTAGTTAAAAAAACTTACTCCAACATTTATTCAAATTTGTTTTTTAAATATTCAGAAAACACTCATTTTTCTCTAGAGCTAAGAGTAAACACAAATAAAACGATCATACCTTTCTGTAAACAAGTTGAACTCAAATTAGGACGATAGTGTAGCTTATTATACAAACATAAAAATAATAATTATAAGATGTTCTCCCCGTGGTTGCTTGGGTTTCCTCCAGGTGCTCCGGTTTCCCCCACAAGTCCAAAGAGGTGGTACAGGTGAATTGGGTAGGCTAAATTGTCCGTAGTGTATGAGTGTGTATGGATGTTTCCCAGAGATGGGTTGCAGCTGGAAGGGCATCCACTGTGTAAAACAAATGCTGGATAAGTTGGCAGTACATTCTGCTGTGGTGACCCCATATTAATAAAGGGACTAAGCCAAAAAGAAAATGAATGAATGAATGAGGATACAGAACACTCAGCAAACTAACTAAACTAACATGGGACTAAACTAGCTTATAGGAGTCTTTCTGTAGCTTATATTGTCCAAAATAATTATCACAGATCATGCTACACAAAATATAACAACATTCAACGTACAGCTGTGGTACTGCAAAATGGCTAAAATACGTGCGAGACGGAAGTGTATATCTGCTATCCAGCATTTGGACGAGGTTTTCAAAGTGTCTTTAGCGAGGTAGTGAGTTTTTTATGGCGTTAGTTATCTCTTGGTGCCTTCGTGATGTCTTTTCTTATGGTGTAACAGCTGCAAACAACTCTGAAATTGTACTTTGTTGTTGCTAGCTACTAGATTAAATGTCACTGGCAATACTTTTGTCACAGCTTGTGTGTTCTTTCTGTATGTTATGTGTCATGCCTTGTGTGTTGTCGTGTGTGAGGGTGTGCGTTTGGTTATCTTTTTGTGTTGACAGCGTGCTTTCCAATCAGCTGACCTTATCAGCTGACTTAATTATCCTCCAGCTGATTCCCGTTATACTGGGTATATATTTCAGCATGTGGTCACTACCGGTTATCAGTCCGTTGATTTGTCCTTGTTCCTGTCTGTTGTCTCTCAGGTGTTGTCACAGTCTATTCGTCGGTTGACGTCTTCTTTTGGGACAATGGCTCTCTTTTGTTTTTGTCCAGTCGTTCTCCAGATATTCCTGTCGTATCCTTTGATACTTATTATTTTCATTAAATACTTTCAATTGGATCCTCTCTGTCTAGTGTCATGACAACTTTCAGGTGATTTTTAGCACGACACTCTTCATATATTGCCACATGTGGTGCTTTTTTAAGTGCTGTTGTTGTATGTCCTTGTGCTGTGGCAACAATTCAGCGACAGCTCTTTCAAATGACCTGTTTTTGTTCGGTGTCTAACTTTGAAACTAAAATATTCCCATATTACCGACATTCTGTTTTTCTCCTATATTTGAATTTATTAATTTTATTAATATTAATTTGTCTATTAATGCTTCTGAAGCGGCAGACACCATCATTCCACTTGTCCGTGCTTTCCTGTTTGTTCGTTTGTTTGTTTGTTTTATTGTGGGCGTTCTGCATAGAAGGGTCGCACAATTCTGATTGGACAGAACAAAAGTGTGCTCACTCAACTGGCTAGTAAGACTGTCACACAGACGGCAGTCACAAATTTGGGGGAAATTAAATAATACATATATATTTCATATCATAGCCTCTTACAATTAGCTAATCGCAACGTTTCGAATAGCGATTGTGATGATTTATCGCGCAGCCCTATTTTGACCATATTTGGAATGATCATGAATATTAAAGAGCTCCATGAATATTTATGATGTTCCCCAGCTTGTCAGTCAATTTGTTTTGTGTAAAAGATTTTTCAAGAGTTCACACTTAGCTGATGATTGATAATAAAGCTGGTTTGGCATGCTGTCCCGGGAGAGAGCCCTGAGCTCATAAGATCCTCGAGCCCGGGGCTCTCTCCCGTTTGCGGGGCGAGTGGGGAGTTTGAGCTCAGGTAGATCTCGAGAACCCCCCGCCCTCCTGCTGCTTATAAATTGCTATGAGGGTATGCTGCTGGTGGAATTTGGGTATGGTGCTGATTTGTTTAAGTCAATTTACTTATGTCTCATGTTTTGGACTGTTGGAGGAAACCGGAGGACCCGGGGAAAACCCACGCCAGCACGAGGAGAACATGAACTCCGCACAGAAATGTCTACTGGCTGGGTAGAGGCCCGAACCAGAGGCATTCTTGCTGTGAGGCAACAGTGCTAGCCACTGGACCGTCGTGCTGCCCTATAGAGGAAAAGGGAGGAGAGGGGGTGGAAGGGGGGATTCTTCGAGACGAAGATGACTAAGGTAAGATGCTTTGGTTATTTATACTAAGGTGGGAATCATCTGATTGGTGGATTGTGCATTAGCTTGACTCTGGGCCAGCTGTGTCAATCATAATTCAATTCACCTTTATTTGTATAGCGCTTTTACAATGTAGATTGTGTCAAAGCAGCTTCACATAGAAGGTTATAGTAAATTGAAAATGTCAGTTTAGTTATTAGTGTTGGAGTTCAGTTCAGTTCACTGTTGTTTAATATTCACTACTTAGAGTCCAAACACAGAAGAGTAATCCATCGATGCGCAGCTCTAGCTGCAGTCTAGGCGCCGGAGGTTGGAGAACTCGAGGCGAAATCATAAGCACGCGCTCCTCTCAAAATTGGTTTATAACTAAACTTCACGTGTCTTAGTTGTGTTTAACGTCTTCTGATTGTTTTTACCGTTTTGCATAATAAGAGCATGACAGTGCAAAGCTGTGTTTCAGAAAGTGACGAGGTGCTTGGAGTTTAGGAGAAAGAGGGAATGAGATTTGAAGAATTTTAAAAGATTTTGGAAAAAAAAAGTTTAAAAAAAAGGTTTTAGGCCATGGGAAAACTTGACGAAGAATGGTGGATGTTAGTGCCTCAGCAATAGTGAAGAATGTTGCAATGTTGGGGTTTTTGTGTGTGTCACAGTGCAGAAGAGTTTGTGGTTTGGTTGTGGGAGATTTCAACACCTTTGATGCTTTGAAATGAGCTGCTAAACTGTGCAATGATGCATCTCTTCATCTGATGACTGATGATTTGTTTCTGGATTAATTAAGTTTCTTGATTTTTCTTTTCTTTTATAAATGTATCTTTTTTGTATGAACATTCTTAATAATGTGGAAACTGATTTTCAGTGTAAGTTGATTGAATAATTATTTTTTTTTAAGTATACTTTTATGTATGGAAATATATGTGTAACCCTTATTACTCATCTTAGACAGACAGGTTTTTAGTGAAACCACAGACCTTCACAAGTGTTCCATTGAGCTTGAAGCATTAATTCTGCTCTGTGTTGACCTCACAGTGTGCACAATACTTTCTGAAGCTCAAAGTTTGCTTTCTAAAAATCTTAAAATTACTATGTGAATTTAAAGGTGCTGTCTGTAAGTTTTAAACTCTTCTAAAGCATAAAAAACCCTAATATGCTTGCAGATATTTAAGAAACATGCCAAGTGAACATTCTTGTTTATCTGAAAAACAATGTTGTCAGATATTTTGCTTTGAAAATGTGCGCTAGGTGCTGAAACGCTGTCTTTGTTTGGTCCCTTTAACCCACCCAATGCCAGTTTAGCCAATTATATTTCAGCACCCCGGGTTGCCCTGGTGGAAATCAGCGTATTTCATTCAGTCAGTCTTGAAGGCTCTCAAAGCATGTGTCCACTACAGAAATGTACTCTCCGGTGGACAGTAGCAGAGTCTGAAATGAGATGCAGATTCAGAGTTCCACATGAGATGATTATTAATTGGCAAATAATATAAATATCACAAACATAAACATTATGTGAGCAGGTTACATTGTAACCCCATTTCCTAACAACACGCTACATGACAAGATTTGCAGTGATAAGCAATCAGGCTGTTTGCACTAGACGAAACATGACAGAAATTTAAATACAGCCATTCAGAAGCACAGAATAGTGCACTTATGCACTCCAATGAAATGGTAAGGTTTATAATCTAATTAATACATATTAAACTTTTTTTTAACATTTATTATATGCAGATGCTGAATCACTGGTATGTGTTGGCTTTCACAGTCCTCAATTTCAAAAAGGTTTAATTTATTTTCCAGAACTGATGTGAACTATCTGCTGCTGCTTTCAGTAGCATGGCAATAAATGTCACATAAAATGTCATTCAAACTCACATTGTTAGCTTTTAACACTGAATAAGTGGTGTAAAGAGGTGATCATTGTCATAGTTTTCTGTTATTCAGCTGCAAGAAATACAGGCCGTTAAAATATTAAATTGGTTAGGACAATTCTTTTAATATGGAAAATATTCCTTCTGTCGCATGCCGCTGCTATTATTTAGAACACGACTTTAAATCAGCATTAAATCAGCCTTAAGGCTCGACAGTCAGGCTCGCTTCTATTGATGTTGTCAATCTGGCAACCTGCGATTGTGTGTTTTGAACCAGGAGTGCAATACCGAGTTCAACCACTGGGTGTCTAACTTACATACTGCACCTTTAAAAAAGAGGTTAATTTGGGCTGATTTGCTGCTCCTGTGATAATGAAGTACGCTGTAAGACTTTACCTGGCTTTTTTACAATTCAGTACTGTAATAACTATAACCGAATATAGTCACTGAATGCAAACCATTACAGTGACTAACTGGCAACAGTGATGCCCGTTAATTACTGTAACAGAGCAGTAGCAGTAACTTACTGGAAACTGCATACTATTAATTACTGTACTGTAGTGCTACTACTCACAGCATAATACTCCATACACATTAACGGTCATATATAGTAATTATTATAGTACTACTAAAAGTAATCATTATTCTTTTTTTTTTTTTTTTTAATATAGAACATATCAAATCTTCAGACAAATGTATTTTATTGTTTTGGCAGAAAACAAATGACAGAAAATGTACAACCCCAAATCAGAAAAAGTTGGGACAATATGCAAAGCACAAATAAAAAAAGTAGTGAATTCTAAATTTACTTTGACTTGTATTTTATTGCAGACAATACACCAAACATTATTTAATGTGTTCATTATGATTTTTATTATTTATTTTTTTATGGTCAAGTGCTCTTGATAAAGATAACTTGTACTTCTGTAATGCTCCATTAATGCTGAAAAGTACATTTGGATTTTGGAGCGCAATATGCTGCCTTCTCTTTTAGGGATGCCCATGCATATATTTAAAAAATGCATAACCACATTCTGCACACATTACAAAGTCCTGGCTGTGGAGGAAGAGGATAACAGGTACTTGACTGGCCTGCCTGCAGTCCCAACCTGTCTCCAATAGAGAATGTGTAGCACATTTTGAAGAGCAGAATGGAACAATGAAGACCCCGTACTGTTGCCCACCTTAAGTCTTGTTCTGCATGAAGAATGGGACAAAATTACACCTGAAACGCTTCGTCAATTGGTGTCTTCAGTCTTCATTTAATTAATTACAGCTCTAAAACACAAAAAAAGAACAAGTCATAGTTTTCTCATGTGAATTTGTATCCAGACATGCATGTTGACCAAACAACCTTACAAACTCAGGGTTATCAAAGGTTTCATCAACAGTTTCATGCAGATTCACTGTTGCATGCAATTATTATGAAATCAGATTGCCAAAACGTGTCATTTGAGCTATTATTTCTTAAAAGACACACATTATCGGTCATATATAAAAATGGCAGGTTCCTCATCTGTTATTTGTCTTTGTCTTCGGACCCCGAGCGACAGACTTTTCTGATCTTCTCCTGCTTTTGAGCTCCTGAAAAATAACAAACCTACACAACGAGAGACGGCAGTAAACTCAGGTGAGTCTGGGGTTTCATGAAATAACCCATTACAACCAGTTTTTAGAAGCTAATTAAATAAGTTTTCCATTGTTATGAGAGAATAATATTTGGCTTCGATACAGTTATTTGAGTATCTGTATGCTGTGGGTTTAAAAAAAATCTAAATATTGAGAAAATCACCTTTTAAATTTATCCAAATTAAGCTGTTAGTAATGCATATTACTAGTCAAAAAAGTTTTGAGATAATTACGGTAGGAAATCTACAAAATATTTTCAGGAAACATGATCTTTACCTATTATTCTAATGGTTTTTGGCATAAAATAAACAATTTTACATTTGTCTGATTATAAATGTATTGTACATTGTTGGCTATTGCTACATACTGTATATACCTGTGTAACTTAAAACTGGTTTTGTGGTGCAGGGGGAACATTACAGAACGTTTCCTACCTTAGGTCTTAACTTAAGATATGATACGTTCAAATATATTTTGCTACTGTGTATTACAGAATCAAATCCTAACTTGATTTGGGATTTTTGTTTTATCTTACAAAATTGTATCTTATCTTTAGTACTAGGAATCTTAAGTCTTAAATTGTGTCATCAAGTTCATTAATCCACTCTTAGGCCTGTTAACAAGAAACCAACACTGCGCTAGCTGCTAATTAGTTACCCTAAACAAAATGGATACACAAAACCAGTTTATAAAAAAACAAGGCATTAGTCAATCGTTTTATAACTGGTTATTCTCCGCTTAGTTTGTTTCTGTTATTCTAGTTTCAGTTCCTGTGCTAACCGTAATATCATGTTGCGTGGCAGTCTAAAATTACCATTGAAATGTAACATCTTCAGCATCCTCCAAGAGCCTTTCTACCAATTAACATCTTCATTTTCAACTAATAAGAAATGTAAAGACATTGTTGGACATTTCTTATATCGTTTGTTCTTCTATTCTTCTATTTTCTATTCGAATCATTTTAGGAAATAAAGTAGGACAGTAAGCTACAGCTAAGCCAGTTTTTAGGATTTTTTATGTCGAGTTAGTATGCTTATCTGTTATACCACCTGTAGTTAATCTGTAGTTAATTTAAGACAACACATTTAATAAATGCTGTTCTGTGATAACAAAACTTGTCCTAAAAGTGACCCTGGACCTGCCAAATATACATTGTATGGGCAGTGGTGTAGCGCTAACTGTGAAGTATGAATATTAGGTCAATACTATAGAATTGGTTATGTGGTACAGGGTCACACATTTGGTCCCATCCGACCTATGACCTCGTTTACCCAAGAGATCAGATTTTAAAGCCCCTCCAGGGCTACATTTAGCTGTATTATTCTGTGAGATGCTGTTGTGTTTCTCTTTCCTCATCATCTCCTCTGTATTTTCTAGATCATTCGAGGGATTGAATCAAGATGCTGTTGATCATTGAAGCTCTTCTCCTCATTTTAGCAGCTCTACAACAGGTGAGCATGCGTGAATAATTTTTTAAAAATTCCTATTTCAGACATTGAAAATTGGGGAATGTTACAGTGCATATATATATATATATATATATATATATATATATATA
>CAIGQQ010006944.1:2608769-2623769 GCA_903798035.1 Danio albolineatus
TAAAGTGTTTAGTCTTTTAAAAATATTGTTGTAACACATTGAGCCACTAAACATTGTTCTTATGATGTTTTTTCTATGGGGGGGAAAGGCGAAGTACTTCCAAATACTTCAGATATAGTCTGTGTTAGTAAATGCAAGGCTATCGATGAAATTCAGGCATAACACTGAATGACAACGCTTCAGATGACTGTTCTAGAGCCTACAGCTCAGTCTGTCAGATTCTGGAGTGCATTACAGGTCTAAAGAAGATTATAGTTAATAAATCTTAAATTAAACAAATGCATTTATGGATAGGGTATATAAGTACATAATTTCACTCAACTGGGAAATGGAGGTCAAGTGAATGGTTTGTGAACACTATTAAGTGCACAAAGCATGTCATATTATCTGATAATATTAAGAAATAATTCCAAAAGGCAATTGACTGTGTAAAGCCACATAAAACTAAACAAAAATGCGATATATATGCCGAGTTCAGCGGCTAATCAGCCGGAATCAGCTAAGGTGGCCAGACCGCAACCAGCAAGACCTAGCTGTCACTCAAGTGGCCATGCCCTTAATTATGCAGACTTAATATAACTTCATATTAATGAAACGGATGAGTTATGAAAAATTCACCCCCTCACAGTTGTGACGAAGAGTAATATTAGCTATATGCGCCAAAATCGTTCTTTGTACCAGGCTGTAAACGCTTTTTTTTTTTTTTTTTTTTTTTTTTTTTTTCTGCTGTAAAGTTGGCCATTTTAAAATTGGGCTCAATAGAAATGTGCTCTATTTTGATTTTAGTTTCAGTAACATCCATATTAGCTTCACGTGGGAGAGCGGGATGTTGCCGCTTGCCTTAAACCTATACATAACTAACCTACCAGGGGTGAGTAACAACAAAAGAATCGCATACTTATGCACTAATGTACGCCATTTTGTAGTGTAAATAGTGTAAGCGGTGCATTTCCACTGAAAGCTCTAAAAAATAATAAGCACATTTTAATTACCTGGATGATGCAATTATTCAACCATTAAATTGAGGTGTGGTTATGTAGTGGAAGTGAGGTGTGCTTATGTCGTGGAAGTGGTGAAGCTTTTGGGCACTGATGTTGGATAACTTTGCATGGTGAAGGCAAAATTCTCCTACGGGTGATTATACCGCCTCCTGATGATGAATGTGGTCATACTCATGGCAGGTATTATTTGGTAGTTTAGTCATTTATTTTGCTAATTTGGCAAGCGTCATCAGGGAAACTTTATTTTTGCTTAGTAAAAAAACAAAAAACATTAGTGTTCCACTTGGGGCGACACTACATACATACTTTGCAGTTAAGTGTGTAAGTGCATTAGTAAATGGTGCTTAAGTGCAAAGTGTGCCATTTGGGTTTTGAAAAAAGGTTTTGTTTTTTTAGCCAGACATTTAAAAAGAATATGTTTTAGAGCTGCAATCACAATACCGTGATATTTTTAATATAATATATATGGTCAAATAATGATGTAAAAGCTACTTGTATTTATTTGTTTCCATAATTACATTTAGATTCAGAAATCCTAATCCTCCAACTGTGGAGATGTAACAGATTTCTGCTTGTAAATCATAGCTCACCTATAGCAGTCATGGGCCATGTGTTCAAAATGCCCTAAATATTTTTTTTTGAATGCGATTGTAAATCTGAAGTTCACTGAAACTGAACTGTAAAAAAAAAAAAGTAAGTAACTTTGAAAGCAAATTACACGTGGGAGATATATTTTTAAGCTTTTTTATTTATTTGTTAATAATTCAAAGTGTATGATGGAACATTGGAAAGGAATAGAGCATAAGGGGGATAACTTGGAATAGTACGCAGCCATGAGCTATGCTTCTAACTACAGCTCTAGAGGAGTAGTTGCAACCGTACATGTTTGCGAATGTTTCGTTGGAACAACAGATTTGGGACATACCAAAACGCTGAACTGAAATTGTCACAGTAGAACTTGCGACCTTAGTTGGCTAATGACGGTTTACGGAAATGCACACCACAGTGGTAATTTAACTATACTAACTATACATATGCTATAAATTCTTAAGTATACACATAATCTAAGACGTACTATACACATACTTTTACATAAGACAGAGCAAAATTGGTATTTTAGGTTAAAGAAAACAAGAAGTGCAACATGAGTTGTGGCACATTCACAAGTAAACATTGTTTTACTTATTGAATTTTTGTAAGATGGAATTTAAGTAAAGAGTCTGGCGCATATAGAGAGAGAGGAGTGTTTCTACAGGTGGTTTGTCAAAGCCCCTCACCTGTGTGAGGAAGTGTCTGGTGCAAATGTGAAAACTGGTGCAAGTGTCGGTTAAAATGTTAGATTAATAGTGTGTTTTCTATGAGTGGTTTGCCAAGCCCACTCACCTGTGTGAGGCATACTCAGAAATGCTCAATTTTTTTTTTTTTTTCCTAGATATATGGAGTGATAGTAATAAAGTGTCTTGTGCAAACTGGTGCAAGTGTTAGTTAAATTGTCAGAGAGATGAACTGTGCTTTCTAAAGATGGATTGTCTTTAAATACACCAATTTAATGTTAAACCCCATAGCAAGATCTTACCGTGTGCAAATAGTTATGAGTGTTGCATAGATGCATAGTCTGAAATCCTGTGTTACGTTTTATCTCTGGGGTGTTCAAACTCTGTTCTGGAGAGCCACTATGAAGGTAAATCGGTGGCAAAACCTGAGAGTTTGCAAATCTGAATGTGAGAAATTTCTTTGTGTAAGTTGAAATGTACACACTGATGTGAGAAACTGAATACCTTGATTTTTCACGCACAAACAATAATCAAAACACCTGTGTATTGAATTCAAAGTTGCAGATTGGTAGTTATGAAGTTGTAAAATGTTTTTCCCATGTACAAAATGACCTTAGCTTAGTTTAGATTTACCTTAGCTTTGACTATTTCAGTTGTGCTGTATTGGCGATGCCTAAACCAATGAGCTACGCCAGTCATGACTTTTAAGCATTAATATCTTTAATTGTTTGTTAGATTATTGTTGTCAGGTTATGTTACACAGTTTTGCATTCTGACAAGAGATGCCAAAGGCTACAAATCGAATCTCTTTGAATTATACAAGACATATTTGTGTTATTAGTGACATCTTTGTTGTTTGATGGTAGACTTTGTTACCTTTGTAAATCTGAGTAGATTGAGGGCTTTTCTGCAACCTGTGTGAGATTTCCGGGGTCTATTTTAGCTGGAGAAAATCCCCAGATTCAGGAGACAAATGTCTTCTTTTGATGCCATTGCTTTCTGAAGCTAACAATTGAGATCTCATTTTAGATTTCTCTTTCCGACAGGCTACACAAAACAAGCTTTCCAGTGTCAAACTCGCCGTTTCTTTTCCGGATCACTAACAGGATAATGAAGGTTATTTTTGTGTCTGAGTTCACTGACAGTTTTCTGAACTCTCTTACAGCTTTGAGTTCCTCTTCACTTTGCTTGTTTCTAGTAATGGCAATAGATATTTCTTGTGAATCTGAATCTGATTTTTTTCTTGTGTATCTATTTCTGTAGCTGACATTCAGTATGTTGTGGTTATTTATTCTAGCTACTTTACAATATACTAGATAAAGTAAGTTTTTTGGGGAGTCTCTTCTAAAAATTTTTTTTTCTTTCTTTTTAAAACACTTTCCCAGTTTATTTTTACATATTGATGTTTATTTTATTACTTTTTTTTCTTTTCTCTGTCTATGTGATTCAATATTGCCACTATAATATTCATGTCTGTAATTTTCTAATTCTGTAATAGGAATATATTTTTCAATGTAGTTTATTTCTTTCCCAAACTGAATATTGAAAATTTGGCGTTTATTCAATTCGCTAAAGAGATGCCTTAGCAAAAACGTTTTAGCTTTCCTTTATGTCATACTCATTTAGTTTAACTATAGTAAGACAGAATCAAGCCACCCAGAACTACCCTAAAAACACGCGTACTGTATGATGGGCTGAAATATTTTTCAGTGCTCAGACTGACGTAAAGGCCAAACTTACTACGTGATGTCCTTCTGTGTAGTTTTAGTATTTATTCCAGAAAATCCACTATGATATAATGAATAAACTTAAATACTTAAATACTAGGCATTGGCCGGTATAAGATTCTTACGGTATGATAACCTTGGATAAAAATATGGTTTGACGGTATTGTGATTACTGCTCTAAAATATATTCTTTTTAAATGTCTGGGTAAAAAAACAAAACCTTTTTCCCTTTGAACACAAAATTATTTTATTTTGAGAAATTTTTTAAATATTTTGGGACAGTAAACATGTCAAGCTAAATAATTCAAATGAGTCATTGGTCTTCATTTGTTTAAAAAAAAAGATTTCTTCACAATTTAAAACGGCATCTTTGGATATCATTTCAGTTGGCGATACTGTTGTCCTAAAACAACAACAAAGAAAAAAAAAATGAATAAAAAAAAATCTTACTCATACCTTAGCAACGCTATAGCAGAAAATTTTGGCGGTTTTAAAACCTTGACTTTTCCAAATTGCGCTATACCTTAAAAACGGTTATCGTCCCATGCCTATTAAATACAGAAATTAAAAGTGCCTTTTTTCTTTTATTTGAACTTGTTAAATGAAGTATTCATGTACAATATAGGATTTAGTGCTGATATTTTCAAACTCCTTTTGACTGAGTTGATGCCGATTATATCTTTTCTGTCTTTGTAAACAAATTAATACTTCTCAAAAACACAGAGCCAGGCTTGAGATTTTTGTTCCCATGAATGGTCGCTTCTTATAACAAATGAAAAGCAAACTCATGATTTTTATTTTAATATTATTTATTAATTATTATTTATTTATTTATTTATTTATTATTATTTTTTAACTTTTTATTTATTTATTATTAATTCTCTCTCATGACCCCCATTTGTTTATTAAAGACAAAAAATGGTCAGCGCCAATAGCCTAGTGGTTAGAGCGTCGACACATAGCGCTAAGGTGCTCACGGCGACCCGAGTTCGATTGCCGGATCCGAAGTCCTTTGCTCATCCTTCTCTCTGCTCCCCACACTTTCCTGTCTGTAATCTCCACTGTCCTGTCCATTAAAGATGAAAACCCCGAGACGATAAAAAAAAAAAATTTATATAAATTATATTATTAATCGAAATGACTTTATTTCAATTGATTCTTTGACCTCATTTGAATTGTAACACTTCCTTCATTTTGATGTTTTTTTTTTTAAGATGATGGATGTTTTTATATATTTATTTTTTTTTTTTTTTTGTTCTTACCGAGTTGTGCAACATATCACAAAAATATCATCATCTTGATAATAGTATATGCAACATGGGTGATAAATTGCATTTATGCATTGGTTGTAAATTTTACCAATCAAATGGGGTCTTACTATCTTTTACCCCACCTCCTCAGTAGTTGCTGTTCTGCTATTGGCTGGAGCACCTCAAAGGTGAACCCAGAGCTGAAAATAAACACTAATGGCAGGAGTCGAGACGAGAGGAAAATGACAACAGCCAATCAGAGTCAGAATATCTGCTGAGGTTTTCACCTATTCATAGTGTTTTCAAGACTAAAGATCTGCACATTGACACTATGTTTGACTCTGAATTAGAACTAGTTGGAAAATATCTTTTACCTGTTTATTTTAATCTCAATAAATAAATAAATGATTTAAAAACAGATATAAAAAAATAGTAGCATTTTTCTAGGAAAATCGCAGTATTCATCAAAATCGCACCTTTTTTTTCAGGATTTTTAAGTAGTCTTTAAATGATCTGTCATCGTTTTCAGTTGTACCTACTACTGATCTAGTCTCTGTGGATCAGTATTTGAGTCCTGCAGGCTTGTTTCTGTGTTTGCTCTTGTGTGTCAGAGACACAAGGACGCCAGTCAAAAAAAAAGTAATCCCGATTCGCCAAATCCTGCTCTCAACTCCTTGTTTTACTTTCCTTATCCTATTTATTCTCCTCCTTCATCCTCCACTGTCCATTCTGCTTTTGTCTCCTGCGCTGGATTAATCTCTTCAGATGCCCCGCTGAGAATGGACTTTATTTAGACAAACAAAAGGAATCCACTGCAGCCTGGAGGTTGCACATTTCCTGACATTTCCATTTAGCCGTGGTCAACATCGTAAGCATATTGATTCCACCTGACTCCTGCCTTTTGTGCAGGTCTCCGGGGCCCAAAACAGCAGCAACATATTGTAATGGCCGACTTTGCTTTGAATCCACAGTTCCTTCTGTATCTGAATTGAAAACCTAGCGTTCTGCTCACAGTATACAGTGTATTCTGTATGCTTTTGAAGTAGTCCACATTATACATTAGGCTTTTAATGGTCCCGTGAAATTAAAATAACATTTAGTTTAGATGTTCATATAAATTTGTTAGTCTTAAGGATATCTGTAAGCTATTGTGCTCTGAAACAACAGTGACAGAATTCATGTTAAGAAGATATAAACATCCAAAGCTTGCAGTTTGCCACTTTCGTCTAAATGGATCAACAGTTGATGTCACCTCATACTTCAGTTTCTCATCAAAACGCCTGACCAATCAAACGCTCTAGTATTTGACATGCCCCGCCCCCTTCAAGACTCTTCTCATTTGCTTTTTATTTGATGCACTTGAGCTCCATAGATATTCATTCGTTCATTTTCTTTTCAGCTGAGTCCCTTTATTAATCTGTGGTCACCACAGCGGAATGAACCGCCAACGTATCAAGCATTTGTTTTACGCAGCGGATGTCTTTCCAGCTGCAACCGATCTCTGGGAAACATCCATTCACTCTCATACACTACGGACAATTTTAGCATACCCAATTCACCTATACCACATGTCTTTGGACTTGTGGGGGAAACCAGAGCACCCGGAGGAAACCCACACAACCACGGGGAGAACATGCAAACTCCACACAGAAATGCCAACTGACCCAGCCGAGGCTCGAACCAGTGACCTTCTTGCTGTGAGGCGAACGTGCTACTCACTACTCACCCTGAGCATACGTCAATAGCGACGCCACATTTGTACAGTGCTCCCAAAACAAAAAGTCATTCAACCGCACTGGACTAAACAGACTTAAGTTTATGTGAAGATGCTGGACTTTAGCACTGTGTGCGGGTGTAGTAATGAGCAAACATAGAAAACAAAGCACGAAGGCGTAACGCTGCATGGTTAAGATTTTGTTTATGTATGTTACGAACTTGTGGTAAACAAGTATTGAAGGTAAAATAGTCACTTAGTGCACTGACCATAAGGTAAAGTAGCATCAACTCACATTAAAAACTAGGCTTATGCTAGTTTTGTTGAATAAAATAAGCAAACAATGTCAATGAACTATGATAAGATTTGATAAGATTATTTATGATAAGATTGATAAGAAGATGCTGCGGTGCCAGAAATTTGTATTATTATAGGCTACGTGAACAAGTCGCTCATAACTAAGATTCATTCACAAACAAATCGCTCCCTCCCTTAAAATAAGATGTGAAAGCAGGAGAGCATTGTTCTTTTGCTGCAATGCCCGTGTGGTCACTTATCCATTAAAGTAAAATAATTTTCATAATTTCTAAAATATTTGTATGCTGACCGCTGGTAAAACTCCCAATCATAGATATGTGTATCTCTCTGTCTCTGGATGGCCTTAGTCCTCCACTGCACCTTGGTCACACATTCATTTCAAAGGAGCGCTACCCTGTACTAAAATGACGGCTCCATTGATGCATTCCGTCCAATAGACAACAATAGTGTAGGCGACATCTAATGTAAATATCTATGCTTGAGCTCATCCGCTCACTGGCAGAGCTGTGGCTTAAAACAAAAATCATCAGATTAATTGCGCACATTAGCGTTGACAGCCCTAAAATAAATTATTGCCTGCTTAAAAAAACAACTACAGCAAAACAAGCATTTGGTCACTGGGAAAGCCACAAATTGACTTTGTTTTTTTCGTTATTGTTTGAATATATTCACTGGACACTTTATTAGGTACACCTGTCCAACTGCTTGTCACATGGCAATCACATGGCAGCAACTCAATGCATTTAGGCATGTAGACATGGTTAGGATGATCTGCTGCAGTTCAAACTGAGCATCAGAATGGGGATGAAGGGTGATTTAGGAGACTTTGAGTGTTGCATGGTTGTTAATGCCAGTCGGGCTGCTCTGAGTATTTCATAAACCGCTGATCTACTGGAGTTTTCATACATGACCATTTCTTGGGGTGTACAGAGAATGGTCCAAAAAAGAGAATGTCTTGGCAGTTTGTTAATGTTTAAATTAACTATAAAATGACAGTCATGACCACAATTATTTGTTACTTGAATTTATTTTAAATTAATAAGGTTTCAAGATTTATTTTTTTTTTTTTCTATTATTTTATAGAGATTAATGTTTTAGGTCAGTTTAAGTCATTTAAGTTGAGATGACTAGAAGTTTTCATTTGATACAGCAATTTAGACAATTGTACAGCAAACAATTCAAGGCTGTAAAATTGCAAGAGTAGTACGGCTACGGAGTAGTAATGCATCTTAACACTTAGAGCTACAGAGACAGTCAATTTGACTTTTCAATTTTTGTAATTTATGGATTGTAAATTTTGATTTATAGCTTCTATAAGTTTGTAAATGATGGATATCTGGGGTTTATTGCAACAGTTATTTGAGTTATTAAGTTGACTTCACTTAATTTTAAAGCAACAATCTTCAGGACAATTTTGAGTTGACTCAATTTACAACTCAATTATTTCACTTAGGTTGATTTAAGCTGAAGTTGACTAACTCAAATGTACTGAAGTTGTCAACTATTTTTTTATGTTTTACAGTGCAGATATCTATAATACCTGGATAGGTGTATGTTTCTTTGTGCCATTGTTATTCTATGAAAATTACAAAAAGAGCTAAGAGTATTTCTACCTTTAATTACCATTTCGATCAAAACGACTGCATTCAACTTCAGAAATCTTTCAAAATGACGTTTTCAGTGCCGTGAAAAACTTGCTCTCCTGAATGTGAAAATGTGGCGCCAACACAAAAATAGAATTGGAATTGGGCCTTATTGGCTGTATTACCAAAAATATAGAATTTTTCGCATAATGAAATTCTTAAACATGATGTCAGACATTCCAAGCTTAGTTGTAACATCTCAATACATTCTAAAAAATGACCAGCTGCTTGTTAAATTGAGTTGAAACAATAATGTGTTTTTTTTTTTTTTTTTTTTTTTTTTTGGGACAACATAATTATGTTCAATCCACTTAAATTTGTAAAAATGAAGGTAACTTAATTGATTTGTGTTGGGACAACATGACAGAATTTAAGTATGTATTTTTACAGTGTAGAAGCTTTGAATGTAAATATGTTGTGACAGTATGACGTCTTATATGAGAACAATCTAAATGAGTGCTGTGCTAATTCGTAGTTAATGAAATCTGGTAGTTCCAGTGTTAAATTTCAGCGAAACTCAAGAATCACTGGATAAAGTTTGCAACTGAATTTTTATTTTTTTCATTCTCCGGGGTCAGCAACTCTCTCCCAAAAGATTCTGTCGGATCATCCTGATGCAAATGCAGAAACGATCACGAGCGCTTTCCTCAGCGAGGCGGCAAGCTCTCAAAGAGCCCCAGATCATTTACCCAAATTGAAAATCATTGACTCCACCTCTCAAGCGGCGAACAACACCACCAGTGCAATGTGGAGTCAGCGAGACGATCGTTATCCTGAATCTGTGACCTTCCGGCAGACGCAATATTAGAGTCGCTTTCCGGATGAAAACCCTTCATCTTCAGTAGAAATCAGCACAACACATAAATAAATCAAACAGTCCTTTAAAGTGAAGGCTTCAGTGCGAGGAGGCAGTGAAATAAGACCGACCTCCTCCAATTAGTGACCTTAATGAGCTTAACCTCCAGCGATCAATCCATGAGCTCATCTCAACACACTCCCGTTTCAGGCCTTTCTTGTATTTCACTGAAGTTTGCAATACAACAACGCACAGCTCTTCAAAATTCATTAAACTGCAAATTGCGGGATCATACAGGTCGCCACGCCGTTGAATATTAAGTGTCTAGACCTTTTTCTCTTTTCAAATTTGGGTTGTATTTTGTTTTTGCTCGAGGCTTCTACAAATGTTGACCACTGAATCGAATGTATTGCTTGTGTATTTCTCCTAGCTGTATCCTAGGGCTGCATGATATTGGGAAAACTGACATTGCGATATTTTTTTTTTTTTGCAATACATAATAATTGCACCAGATGGCTCAAATGATTGTATTCGGAAAGATTGTATGGTAGAGCTGCACGATTCTGGCTAAAACGAGAATCACAATTTAATTTTTTGCTCAAAATGAAGATCCTGATTTCTCTCACGATTCTCTAGATGTAAAATAAAGGTTAATATGAGTAGGCTATCATTATTGTTATTCTTAAACATGTGGTTAAACAACAATGATGATATTAGGCTTATGTGTAGGTGTACTGTAGGCATGGGCCGGTAAAAGATTCTGATGGTATGGTAGCGCTGTATATTTGACATTTAAAGGTATAGTTCACCACTTTCAAGTGATTTCAAACTTTTGTTTCTTTTGTTGAACACAGAAGAAGGTATTTTTTTTTTAAATGCTGAAAAGCGGTAACCACTGCAGGGCTCAACAATAAGGACTGGCCAATGGCCCGGGGACAGTGTGAGAGATTCTCACAGACAGTAGACAGAATCGTTACTGGCCCGATCAGGCCAGTGCTGCATTGTTACTATATTTTAATTTGCCTGCGACTATTTGTCAGTTGCATGCATGTATAGTCTTAAAATCAATAAATAGTTTTTGCTTTTAAGTATTTGAATGCTACCTTCTCTGTAAAGTCGTAATTACCATATTGCTTTTTTGGTTCCTCTTATCTGATTGGATGTTGTGAGCGCGTAATTTTTTTTTCATAACCTGGTAAAAACCAACACAGGAAGAGACGACAACATTGATGGCAACATCAAATTATGAGGCTAAAAGAAAATGTCTGTTTTGTGATGTTTTGCTGTCATTTTTAAGTCAGCCAGGTTTTGTTTTGCAATAAAATACCTGCACATTTTCCTTAACATTTTTAGAATTGACACATTATTTAAAATATGTGGCTGAGAAATGGCAATTAACTTTTTCTTTTTTTTTTTGGCAGGCAAGTAAAAATCTGAACCACTTGTCCAATCTGGCCAGTAGAAAAAATCCATGGTGTGTTACATCTCGACATGCGAATGTGTTCACAATACTTCTCCATCCACAGAGATTGTAATGTAGTCATATGTTTTTCAAACACAAGCGCAGTTGTTTAGAGCTCATTTCTGTTTAATGATGTCAGAATTTACCGGTATTTTGGAATGGATGTGTGAATGGTCTTTTCTAGAAAAATTCCATAACACCCTTGCCTGTGTGAACAGCACAAATTTTTTTTTATTTACCGGTAAAGTCGTTCCGGTAATTTTCCAGATATTTACCGGTATCACTGTGTGAAAGGGGCTATTGGTTACCAGTTTTCAGCATTTTTCACAATATCTTATTCAGTGTTCAACAGGACACACTCCTAAAGGTTTGTAATCACTTGAGAGACAGTAAATGGTCTGTAAATTTTTATTTAATGGTGAACCTTTCAATGTAAAATCTACAACACTTGTAGCAAAAAATGTGATTTAAAGGGGCAGTTCGCCAAAAACTAAAACTTTTGTCATTGTTTACTCATCCTGGTTACAAACACCTTTTCCTCTGAACACATGGAGATATTTTGAAAAATGCTAAAAACCTGCAACCATCGTCTTCCATAGTATTAGTTTCTTCTACTAATGAAGTCAATGGTTACCGGTTTTCAGCATTTTTCAAAATATCTCTATTTAAGAAGCTCAAATATGTGAAATCCTTTGAAAGAGTAAGTAATTTTGTAAACTATTCCTTTAATGAAAAAATTGACAACACAATTATTAAACGCTTCAAATATATTCATCATTAAAACCGGTATTTGTAGCGCAAATGTAGTGTAAATCCAATCTCCCTCCTGACATCCTTCAGTCACAGAAGCTTTTTTTATCTTCCATTCTCTTTCTCTCCATCCTCGACGCTTTCCTCACTTCATCTACAATACCTTCCTTTCTTCACCCTCGCTCTCAATCCCAGCTTGTTCCATCACCTCCATTTACCCAAAGCATGCCAGGTGTGATGACTTTCACACCATGTTGAACAAAGACTCGTCTTAAAAAAAAAAATCTCATCTCATTTCACCTGCATTTGTCCCAGCAACCTGTGTCAGAGTCAAATTCAGGCTGTTGTTTAGCAATCAAACAACGAGGAGGACTGACTGCCTCCTGAAAGCAAATGAAAATATTTGTGTAAAGCAGCTCAGGCTGAGCGCTGCGCCTCAAGGGCACGGCGATTTATCTCAATCTGGCAACGAATCATTCTGCTGAAACTGTGCCACACGCCGTCCGACCTGAGAGAAGAGCTCCGATGTAAAATGCTCAGGACACCTTGCAAATTACAGCATTAGTCATAAAGGAGCAATCAACCTTCAATTGTGGAGGAACGAAATGTAATTTTTTTTTTTTTTTTTTTTTTGGACGACCATGAGGTTGAATATTAAACGCCCAAAGGCCAGTTAATACCACGACAACTCAAGACGTCTGATGCATCATCCGTCTCACTCCCCAGGTCACTCCAGTTACGGCCGGATCTAATTTCACCATCTGTGGAATCACTGCTATTTCTTGCTGATAGCTGATTAGCAGCCTGTGGAAATGATGCGCGGCGCCCTATTCTGTCCTGTCACCAATGACCTTTGAAGAACGCATTTTTTCCCACAGTTTTGAAGCCATTACGGTCGCACCTGACAAGGTTATGGACCTATTTTATTCAAGGATGTTTTAAAATCATGATTTTAAATCATTTAACGAGCCCCTATTATGGGTTTTTGAAATGACCTTCCATGCAGTTTGTAACACAGCGCTAAGTGAAGTGAAATATCCAGCTAAGGCTTAAATCTGAAAGTGTTCTGTGTTTAAAACTATTGATTCATCTTTAATAGTCGGCTCAAAGTGGTTCGAATGAATCACCTGATAACGAGTTTTTAGGCATACGGGACTCAAGCCCCACCCATTTGTTGCACATGCAAACCAGGGAAAATTGGAACCCCTGGCCCCGTCCACAAACACAGTAGCAAAGAAGACAAACACTGTAGCAGATCCTGGTTGAATCATGTCGTGAAAACGCTGTGCTCTGAAGTGTGAGGGAAAGTTAGTCTGTGAAGAGTCATTGGTTGAAGTTTATTTTCATGAAAATACCTCCGCTTTATAGCCCAGGCCTTGTGCATTTTTCTGACGTGTGCTTCAGAAATCTACAGGCTGCTGTGTTCACTATAGACGTAAATAGACGCGTGAACATTTGAGTTTACTCGCTTCATTCGCGCTTACAAATTCGCTTCATTCGCGCGTCAAATATGCTTCATTCGCACCTTCGCAACAGACGCGGATTCGCGTGAAGGGCAGGGCTTCGCTCTATGGCCTGGTGACTCTAGCTTTATTGCTAAATGGCTAACATGAATTTTACAGAGAAATGTCCGCTGAAGTTCAGATTTTCAAACTAGTTCGCGTTATTTGCGATATTGTCAATTGCGCCATTCACGCATATTGCGTCATTCTCGCCGCAGGAGGCCTATTCTCGCCTTTTGCGTTGACTTAACATGTAAATCACTCGTGCTTGACGCGTCTACAGGATCTGGTGTGAATGCAGCATTACAGCAGTGGATTTGTCAACGTTAGTTAAAGGAAGGATTAGAAAAGACTATTGATGTATAGGACTTTGCGGAGCTTGACAGGAACTTTACAGTACACAGTTCATGGGTCAGTTTCTTCCTCCATTTCACAAGTGTAAGTAAGTGCGATTTAAAATGGTTGCTGCCTCCATTGTTTTCTCTAGCTTGCAAATTATGTATTTTAATTGTATTTTGTTACTTGTAACCACTTCACGCGGCTTGTACTGTATCTGGTTAATGTTTATATTTGCATATAGCATCTAAAACCATGTTAACGCAATAAGTGCTGCTTTGTTTACCGATTTAAATGCATTTATGAGCTTGTGATCTGCTGCCGTTTGTCGTTGCTATGGCCACCATCACGTGCTGTGGTCAAGTTTCAAAATGGCAGCTTTTGCCACTGTGTGGATTAATACTGAATGTGTGTCGTGGTTCAGAATACAGCATATGCTGATGTTTAACTGCACTGCTTTAATGCACTCCTGCATTGGGCTCACACATACACTCTGCACTCTGACTACTTGTTGATAAGCCGTGCTGGGCATTTCTCTCTATCACGCTGAACGCAGTCAACCAATCACAACAGACTGGGTCATCAGACCAATCAGCACAGATTAGCATCACGCTAAGGAGGGGTTTGGGATCAAATGAATCGCTGAATAAATCATATGGGAGTCGCTGGGATAATTAGGTAACAATATTATAAGACAATGAAGGTGCTTTTTTTTTTTTTAGACCTCACATGCATATAAGACCCCCAAAACCAAAATTTGACCCTTTTTAATGTGTAATTAAAATTAAGGGCTCTTTAAAAACTTGCATTTGTTGGCTACAAATGTGAATTTTGCAGAATGGTGCGTTCCTCATCCATACATATTGCATTAATACACACAATAAAAGGGAATCTGCATCAAAAACTGGTAGTGATTGTGCACGAAAGTAAGTTATTGGGGAAAGTTCAGAAATTGTCATGCATTTAGAAATTATCATGCATTAAAGGGGAACTATTATGCAAAATAAAAATAAATAATGAGGGGTTTAAACAGTTGTGTTCAACAGTGTACTAATATAGCAAGCCTATAATGGTAAAAGTGTATTAATAAAAAAAAAATTCTAATCAAACTTGATAAAAAAAAAAAAAGGGAAAACGACAATCAAAGCAACTGTTTTTAAGTATCATCAGAGGTGGAAAGCCCTGCCCATTAGTGGTGATCTCTTCCTCATTAGCATAAACAGCCCT
>CAIGQQ010006950.1:0-19055 GCA_903798035.1 Danio albolineatus
TGATGGAGTTTGGGTTTCTTGCATAGTTGTGGTCTTAAAATCACTTAACTTTCAGAAATGTATCACTATGACCACTCTCATTGACACCCCTGGATAAAACCAAAACTTGAACTGTAGCCTGAATCAAACTAAGTTAAGATGAATAATAACATTGCTAAATTGAACTTGCTTCAAATTGATGAACTTCACTCTAATACACTAATTCTGCCATTGTTTTTATTATTTTGTTGTTGTTGATGATCGTGAAGCTGGACTGATGCAGTCTGTATTGTATAAATAATTTGAGTCGTCATGTTGGTTTGAATTCAAACTAACCAAATGATCACAAGAAACTCACCTACGCAAAAACTACTATAATTGCGCAAACAATATTGAGTGAAAAACACTTTACTATTACTATACTATAAATACTATTGCCATACATGTATCTTGTAGTACACAACACAAATTTGAATTAAAATTAGTTCAAATGAAGCAGTAAGCCTTTCACCTTATCAAATTCAATACATAAAGCGTAAAATGATGGATTACTTTACTAACATAGAGTACCATAATTTGGCACCATACATGACCACCAATGACCCTTCATGACTCATTCACTATAAATAAAAACAGGTTTAAAGCTGAAAGATAACTTTATCTGAACACGAGCAATAAAAGTAATCTTTGTTCTTTTAGATCTGCATTATTAAGATGAAGAGCAATGAATCTCACAGATCCTTTTCTCTTTCCTCAAGCAGGAAATGTCCCCCCATTTCTGTCCCTTTAATATAACACAATCTTCACCATCCAAAGGATTTTCAGTTTTCCAGTCATCTGGGGGAGTGTCCCACCTAAAACAAAGAGAAAGCTTATCTATGAGGTCAAGAACTGATTTGGGTTACAGTACAGTACTGTATGTGGAGGATAACTGAACAAGTGCTTCATTGGTTCACTGTTCATGACTATTGTCACAGATGAGATTTTAATTTGCTACTTGCGAGGAGTCATTGTTTAGCGTGGTGTTGTCTACCCAAAGCCACACTCCCTCCGTCTGACTGTCGCTCAGGCCAATCCAATGAAAATCATGCACACCTTTGACTGTTTTGGAGAGAAATTCCTACAACAGACAAAAAAAAAAGGTTGATGTCAATGCATTCTCTAACAAAAATACTAATTTGTTGTTTTTGTTGTGGTTTTAAATGAGCAGAATTTATTGTTATAAAATATGGTTTCTAGCAGTGTACACTGTAGGCTTGACTGTAACAGCAAAGCTCTTCTTGATGATAAATGTGAAGTTTGATTTGAGTTAAGTACAAGTCCTTCATGTTGCCTCAACAACTCAATTAATTTAACTTAATGGTTTTTACAAATTTAAGTGGATTAAACATAAAACAATTAAGTCTAAAATAGTCATTTTAAATAAGTAGTTTGAACAGCAGCAAAAGTATTTTTCTATGTGTTTTTCTATGCTACAATAATTTAATATAAGTAATAATAATATCTCACTCCTCTGACCTCTAAAGGTGCTCTAGCGACAGACACTAGAGGCCATGGCCTTTAGCCTCCTTGGTAGAGCGACCGACTCCCATGCGGAAGGTCGCTGGTTCGATACCAGCTCAGAGCGGGTTGGGTGGTGTAGGACCGGCGGGGTTACATAGACACCAGCTGATTGGTGGAGAAGAGAAAGAGTGACGAAGCCAATTATGATATGGGGATATTTAGGAGGCCAGACAGAGGCCAATGGGGAAATTTGGCCAGGATGCTGCATGGGGTTAAACCCCTGTTCTTTTTCGAAGGACATCCTAGGATTTTTAACAGCCTCAGGACCTCAGTTTAACATCTCATCTGAAAGACGGGACTAACTGAGCAGTATAGAGTGCCTATCAATATACTCAATATATAGAGTGCATAATAAATGTACTGCAGTTCAGACTGCAGGTTGAACGCCCCCTGCTAGTCTCATCAACACAACTTCCGGCAGCAACCTAGCTTTCCTATGTGGTCTCTCATTCAGGTACTGACCAGGCGCAGCGCTGCTTAGCTTCAGTGGGTGACCATGTGAGAGTTGCAGAGAGCTAGCTGCCGGCTTTGCAATAATTTCATATTCGTAGTAATATAATATTTCAATTAATATTTCAAATAATATCTATTAATATTTGAAGTACTCAATTTTTATTTATTTACAACATTTGGTTCGATTTGCCAAATTTTGTTATTTAAATTTGTAATTGTAGCAAAATTTGCAATGCCCTTAAATGATTTGCTGAATACTATTATAAATGACAACTGTGAACATGAATAAATAAATACAGTCAAACAGAAAATAAAAACATAAATATAACATGAATATATAAAACCAAATTCCAGGGAAAGGTTGGTCAAGAAAGAATATTGAAATAAGACTGAAATAAGAACTATTATCTAGCTAGCAACACCAACAACACTAAAATTAAATTACTAAAATAAAAAAAAATACTCACATAAAAAAATTCATCTGTTGTTATTTTAATGGGCTATCCATTTGACCATATGCTTGTGGACATATTGAACCACAAGATTCTTATGTGATGGGATTGTGAAATGCAATAGCTTATTATCAAATACACAAAATTTATCAAAAAATATTTGCTCATGAAGTCGAAAACAGACACATACAGTACATGCTAAATAATTATTGACATTTTGATCATTTTTTCATTACTAAGGAAGTATTTGATTTCTGTGTCATTGCATATTTGAATTCTAGAAAACCGAGGTGCTTTATTAACAGTCAAGTTAATAAAAAAAACTATTCTATCTTTTTTAGAGTGTAAAATAATCTGTTTATACCTGTCATATCTAAAATAACTGTCTGTAATTTACTGTAAAATAACTGTAACTCTGTAACTAATCTGTACCTGTTCTTCAGGGCTGTTGATGACGACCAGATCTCCACCCAGATCCTGACAGCGGCGTCTGCTGCTGCTCCAGTCCATCACATCAGAGGAGAAAACATACAATCTGCCCCTGTAGTGAACCAGCTTCTCTTTTAAATCTGCATACAGAGTTTAGCTCTTGTAAATATACACGTATATGAAGTTGACATTCAAGCTAACGAAAAATGAAAGAGAAAAAAAAGTAAATGTATAATGTTGCATTTGCTAGATTTTAGAAAAGAAAAACAACAAAAACAATTAATATGGTTAATATTGTGGACAAATTTGTCTTCTATAGATATGTTCAGATTCAGTCAGATTCATACTTTATAGTGTGAATTACTAAATACAATTACAATTTTCTTAACGCGGGATACAAATATTACTTTCCTGAGCAGTGGTTTGATAGACTGTGATTTTTCATGGAGTTTATTTTCATAGTTTGATGGGCATCTAAATGAGGGTCTGAAAGACAAAAGTTTTGTGAGACCAAGTGGATTATGTGACTGAGGACCAATAAAGACAAGCCACTGTTTACCTGAATTTAAGCAGATTCTTCTTTGTTCACAAAACGTATTTGGGTTTTTGTTGTGATCTGTGAAGCATTGTTTAAGTGAAGATATAGTTAAAGATGCCAATGAGGCTTTTTTTCTCCTTGTTTAAACCAAGAAATAGAAAGTTATGCTGCAAAATTGTAGGTAATGTGATATCAGCAACAAATAAAATAAAATAAGTATGCCAGCAAAACACACAGATACTCACACAGATATGCCAACCCCCCATTTGTCAGCAAAGACAGGAAGAGAAGACAAGATAATTTCCACTGCATTGGTTTACAGTTAGACCCTGCATATGTAAATATAAGTGCTTATAACATCTTAGAAAATGAAAGACCAACAGCTAATTTTCATTAAGTGAGAGATCCTTGATGGTCTGGTGACACTATAATAATGTACATTAGACAAATAACACATTGTCTAATAAGGTATACTCTTAACCATTTTGAATTTTAACACATTTTAATGGCTAAAATTATTATTATTATTTTTTTAATCTGTTATGTTTCGTATTTATTGTGGCTTTAAATACAAATATGTGAAAAACAAATCAATAAATATAAATCTTAAAATGGACATTTCATTCATATGATAAGAATATGAGCATGAATATGTTTATGCATTAAAAATACGTGAGTAGATAAGGAGAATTAAAGTTATTGACATACAAAGCAAATGAAGAAGAAAACAATGAACATTAAAAAAAGATCATAACTTAAAGTGTTAGGTAATACTTACAATAAGGTTTCATTAGTTAATGTTAATGTATTTACTGACATGAACAAACAATGAACAATACATGTATTACAGTATTTATCCATCTGCTGCATTAACTAAAGTTGAAATGTTAAATAATGTTAGTCAATGTTGAAATTAACACGAACTACGGTTAATATGCAAGTATTGTTCATTCATAGGTCACGTTAATAAATACATTAAATAACATTAGAATCCTATAAAAGGGCAGAAAATGCATTGCAGTTGCCAATAAAAGATAGAAAGGACAAGAATCACACATGCACCTACTTTTTTCATCTTTATCCGCTTTCGTCAGTTTATCAGACTCTGATAAATAATTTAGATAAATATTTTCTGGCATTGTTCGCCTGAAGAGAGAATTGGTTCGAGACTGAAGAGTCTGAAGGATGAACTGAAACAAAATACCCTGCAGGTTTCTCTGGCTTTTGTTTAACCACATCTACCAACTAACGGTGCATGCAAACTTTCCAGACAGCTGGTTATTATTTGTACAGTTGGGTAAGCTTCAAATCAACTTAACATGATATTTATGTTAACATTTTTTCCCCAATAAGCACTTTTTCCAAATAGTTACAGACCATACAACAAAATCACTTGATGAGGATTTATTGCAAAGTACTCTGCATTGTATGCATTGAAGTGTATTACAGTTAGAACATTTTACAAATGACCGTCTGCAGTTGTAATGGAAAATGACAGTGGTGAGAGAGCTTAAGGCACTGCAATTTAAAAAAACACATGCAATTATAAAAAACACCAGCAAATTAAGAAAATCCCACTACAGAAAATAGACAACACAAGGTCCTTCTAAATATAAAGTAAAAAATAAATAAATAAAATGCAAAAAAAAAATAGAAATAGGAAAATCTGTAATTATTCAAATGACTTTCAAGAGTTCACACTTAGCTGATGATTGATTATAAAGCTTGTTTGGCATGCTGTCCTGGGAGAGAGCCCTGAGCTCATAAGATCCTCGAGCCCAGGGCTCCCTCCCGTTCGCAAGGCGAGAGGAGAGTTTGAGCTCAGGTAGATCTCGAGAACTCCCCTGCGAGTAGCTAATGAACAGATAGTGATCGCTATGAAAAGATAACTACTAACTAGGAGCATGTCTATGGTGCTGATTTGTATTAGTCCGTTAACTTAAGTTGCATGTTTTTGGACGGTGGGAGGAAACCGGAGAACCCGGGGGAAACCCACGTGAGCACGGGGAGAACATGCAAACTCCACACAGAAACATCAGCTGGCTTGGTAAGGACTAGAACCAGTGATGTTCTTGCTGTGAGGCAACAGTGCTAACCACTGGGCCACCGTGCCACCCATCTAGGAAGGAGGAGGAGTAGGGGTGGAAGGGGGGATTCTTCAAAACGAAGATGGCTGTGATATGGAACTTAGGGTATATATAGTGGCTTAGGACTCATCTGATTGGTAATCATAAATTGGATAATGCAGGACCAGCTGCGAGCAATCCTCTGCACGTGATCCTCTCGAAATTAGTTTATAAATAAACTTCACTTCAAGAGTTCACACTTAGTTGATGATTGATTATAAAGCTTGTTTGGCATGCTGTCCCGGGAGAGAGCCCTGAGCTCATAAGATCCTCGAGCCCAGGGCTCCCTCCCGTTCGCAAGGCGAGAGGAGAGTTTGAGCTCAGGTAGATCTCGAGAACTCCCCAAGATGCCTTAATAAGCTCGGGACAGCAGCTGCGTATTGAAGAACCCCCCAAAAGGCAATAAAGAATGAAGCCATAACCGGCTGCTGAATGGAAAGTGGTACCTAGAGAGTGTTTGCAGGAGCAAGGATGGAATTGGTGCAGAGTGTGAAAGGATTAGGTTAGAGTGACTGCTACAACTGAAGAGGTGTATTGGCAGCCAGTGTTGCAAATGCTATGTGTGCTCCCATAGCAGTGTTGACTGCCATGACTAGACGGGAGAGTGAGACAGATGTAATTATTTGAATGTAGTATGTATGATCTCTATAGAGAGACTCTTAAATGGCTAGAGAGACTCTTAAATGACTGTGATGAATGTCGGGATAAGCTCAGAGGAGCGTCTCTGCTGCTACAGAGGTGCGATAGGATTTAAGCTAAGCGAAGCATCTCTACAGTTGTTTTTGCGAGACTTCCCCTTATAGAGTGCGATGTTTGTTACCGCGGGTGAACCGCTGGGAGAGCGGTGAAGGTCCGGTTTCATTGTAATGGCTTAAATCGTCAGCGTCTTGAGAGTTAAGATGGAGTTTGAGGACGGTGATCGAGTTTTGGACTGTGGTCTTGCTGGGTTGAGGATGCGGCGGATGCGTTGTGTGATGCAATTTGAAGAGGAAGGTTTTGATAATGATGATGCTGTTGTTGTTGAAGTTGCTGATTTTTGAAGTAGTTGTTGTAGAGGTTATAGCAGTAGCTGGCTGAAACGGAGCGTTCTTCCAAACGAAGATGGCTGTGATATGGAACTTAGGGTATATATAGTGGCTTAGGACTCATCTGATTGGTAATCATAAATTGGATAATGCAGGACCAGCTGCGAGCAATCCTCTGCACGTGATCCTCTCGAAATTAGTTTATAAATAAACTTCACTTAATGTGTTGCACTCTCTCACAGAGACACAGACAGATGAATCTTTGTTGCACAGTCTTATGAAGTTTTTTTAATGTGAAAAACAGCATGACATTTCAGTAGATTCCCATATCGAAATTGAACTAGATGTTAAAACATGTAAACAAAGAGGAATATCAAACATGAATTAAAAAGTTCACTGTGAATTAAATTCACAGTGTATGATGTACACTTTGGTTATCTTTCGATTTAGTTAGAATAATTCATTAAACCTGTTTTAGTTTTTTTTTTTTTAAGTGTACAGTACTGTATGTAACTCTATTTATGGCAAGGTATCTCACAAATGCTCTTCTCTTCTCTCAAGCAAGAAATATCCTCTTGTGTGTTTCCTGTTAATGCAGCACAGTTGGGTTGTTTATAGTCCAGATCTTTTCGCTTCCCAGACCAGTAGAGATCAGATTCACCAATAGCACACAGCATCCCAGCAAGAAATTCCTGCACCACAATCATAATCATATACTTGTGTATAAAATAGGCAAAAATAATAATAACAAACAAATTTTCGCATTTATTCAGAATTTTTATATTCAAGAGAACAAAATGGTAGATAGCAGTTGATGTTTTGTTTGTTTGTTTGTGAACAGATTGTTGTTGTTTTTTACACCTGGACTCACATTTGCTCCTCTTTTAAAACAATGTTTTTTTTTTCAGAAAATTGACCTTAAAGTTTTTTATGTGATTTTATTATTGGGTTACACTTTCATGGTCCCTTTCAGCCATTCTTTTAATTATTTACTGTGAGCAACCTTGGAGCTACAGTGGAGATCAAAATTACAGAGAAATTTCTAGAGATGTTTCTCGTAAATAATGTCGAAAATAAAGAACTCTATCTGTTTTGTTGTATAAAGGTGGTTGATTGTGTATGTTGTCGAAAAAGCTTCTGAAAAAACACACGCTTGCAGTCAGTCATCTATCTGTATAAAAGACGCACTTCCTGCTACAGAAAGCAGAACAAACCACGACACTTCATCTCTACCTTTCACCGACTTATTCACACACATTAACTTCAGTTTTTGATTTTTTTAAAAAAGGTTTCCCATATGAAGAAAAATAAGATCTAGGTCCAGAATGCTGCAGCTAATCTGCTCTTCAACGTGCCCAAGAGAATCCATGTCACACTTCTCTTTATCACACTGCACTTGTTACCAGTTAATACTCACTTACAGAGCAAACACACAGGCTCTGCACCCTAATCCACCACTCATGTCTACATCCCCTTCGAGCCTTTGGACATTAAGTGAGCTTTTCAATTTCCAGAACCTTTTCATTCACTGTTCTTTGCTGGTGGATTTTTCTTTGCAATCCCACACGGACTGTTGAACACCAAGTAATCAGAGTTGAGTGTAATGCATTCCTGTAGTCTAATTACTGTAGTCTTATTACAGTTTTGGTGTACGCAGTAATGTAACGAATTATACATTTTAAATTTGTGTAATTCGATTATAGTTAAAGTCAATGTAATTGCGTAACTTACATTACAAATACCTGTATGTTGTTACAAATATAACATTGTTATGTTTTTCAATGAATATTAAATTACTGAAAGAGCTGCAGCATATTTAGCTTTTTTATTTTATATGTTTTAAAAGTAACTTCAAAGTAAAGTAATTAGTAATCTGATCACTTTTTACATTGTGTACTTAGTAATTTAATCTGATTACAATTTTCCAGTAGTTGTAGTTATTTGCAATCTATTACTTTTTTAAATAACTTACCCAACACTGCAGGTAACATTCAAACTGAAAACTCATAAAACTGAAAACTTCCCATCTCCCTCTTCATCCTAGTTCTTATTTCTCAAAGCATTTTCAGTAGCTTTTTATTAGTAGCACTTCTTGTGTGTATTTCCTCTTCGTGATGAATCGCTTAATGCCTTCCTCGATGTGCTACATGATGTAATGTAAATGTGGACAGCCTGCTGTCCAAGGCTTTTTAAAATAGATCACCATCTTGCAAAGTCAGTGAAAGCTAAAAAGTTTGGCAGTTAAACAGAGTTTGTCAGACAATTAATAATATTACCGCTGTTTGACAGATTAACACCAAAAACTGCTGGAGGATGTAAAAGTATTCTTTAATTTTACTGTTTTTTTTATGTTCTTTAAAATGTAACTCATCAAACATGACTAAAAACACTTTTCGTAGGATAACTTTAAAAAGCACTAAGGTGGTGCAGCGGGTAGCACTGTCGCCTCACAGCAGGAAGGTTGCTGGTTCGAGCCCCGGCTGGGTCAGCTGCCATTTCTGTGTGGAGTTTGCATGTTCTCCCTGTGTTTGTGTGGGTTTCCTCCAGGTGCTCCGGTTTCCCCCACAATCCAAAGACATGTGGTATAGGTACGTAAGCTAAATTGTCTGTAGTGTTTGTGAGTATGTCCTGGTCTCCAGATTAGGTGTTGAGCATTGGGCTAACGACCCACCTCATAAAAATTAGATGTTATAGAAACACCAACATGATGCGGCTAAATATCAACTAGGATTTTAAACAGGACTGGGAGGAAGTCATTAAATAAGATTCCTTAATATTAATTTCTCCGCCTCTTATAGGATAAGGTTGATAAAATAAGTTCAAATACCTGTAGTCAGTTAAATGCCTGTTGGTGGATCAAAATCTTTGCAGATATTAAGCAGATACTCTACTCATACTCTGCTACATTGTAATAACACATCCCAAGTTAGTAGTTTACCGTATTTTGTGATTCATGTTTTTAATTTAAAATTTTTGCACATTAATTTATGCATTATGGGACTTTGATCTTTCTTCAACTTGAAAAGTTAAAAAAAGTGACTTTTGTTAGCATTTTTATTAGTTTAAAGTGACATATTGTCAGGATTGCTGTTGTATATTACACTACAAAAACCTTGTAATAAGCTGCCAGTACATTTTCTGTTCTTTTACAGACTTATTTCTCTCTATATTATTTTTTATACTTTATATTATTTCAAATGACAAAAATGTCAACAACAGTCCCTTTGTTAAACTGTAGAGGTGAATTTTCAACATCAAAAGTCAACAGAGCAGAGATCAAGGTTGCATAATGCAGTTCACAACTGTAAATAAAAGGAAAATACGGAAACTGTTAATTAACAGATATTTTTACAGTGCAGTTGACAGTTTGAACGTTGCTTATAATAAAAACATTATAAAATTAATCATCAAAATAAAGCTTTACTAAACCATTTGTCTATGGCTTTATACATCACAATGTCCTTTCTGAAAAAAAGTTGGTATGAAATTTTAACACTTGAGCTACTTGACACTTGCTGAGAATTTTTACACCCACACTTCTCTCACATTTGTTCTTCTTCTTGTAACATGCAGATAGTGTGGGCCTCCAGCTGTACGTACCTTCTCCTCTTTGTTGCTGATAGTAACCAGATCTCCATCCAGACCCCGACAGTGGTTTTGGCTGGAGCTCCAGTTTCTGTTGTGGCTGGAGAAAACGTAAAAACTGCCGTTGCCTTTGAACCACTGCTCTGCCAAATCTACACAGACAGTTGTTGATGACAATCAAGAGGAAACACACTTGAACTTTAAACCTGTGGTTTAGCTAGAAACACTTTTATAGCCTGACAAATAGCTAACCACAATTTTACTGACACTAAATGCACTTCTAAATTATCATTGAATGCATCCAAACACAAAAATACATGTTAAGGAATGCGTAAGGTAAGACACAATTTGAACATATTCACAAAGCAATCAGTGATTGTTAGATCGAGGCACTAAAAATTAAAATTAGGTCATCATTAATTCACTCTCAAAGGTTTCTCAAACAGTGCTTCTAACAAACACAATATAAGAAATTTTGAACAATCTTTGAAATCGACAGCCACTGACATCTATACTAGTAGAAAAAAAAAAAACAATATGGTCAATGGTTCAATGTCAATGGTTTTCATAATTCTTTAAAGTATCTTGCATTCAGTAGAAGAAAGAAACTTTAAGGTCATTAGTTGCAAGTGAAGAACATCGAGCAGCTTTTGCTTATGCTGAAAAACAAGACCTATGTTTACCTGGGCAGAAATTTATTGACCTCCAGTCCTTCTTGTATGTGCAGACTGGACCACCTTGTTCATGGTCTGAAACTGAATAATGACGTCCACAATTAAGAAGCTCATATATTACTTGAACAGCTGACAGTTAATTATAATCATAAAACAATGGAGCATGCAATGACCAATTTACCTAAATTTGAACAGTTTGTTACTGGCTCACAATGCATACTTTTGTCTTTTGTGAAATCTGTAAAAGACGTAATGCTGGATTTAAGCAAATGCTAAAAACAAGTAAATATACCTCTGATATTGCACTCTTAACCCAAACAGTTGACTCTACTTGAAAATTGTGTGTAAATCCAGCCTGGGAAATGTAGCTATCAAGAGGAAACGTAACTATTTTACGTTTTGTCAGTTTAGTGGCTAATTTTTACAAATTATAAAAGGTCCGTTGTATGAAAATGTACGATTGGAAAAAGAAGGTCATTGGGGAATAAGCAAATCTTACTAAATAGTATGAATGAGATTGATTTCACGCAAATTAGACACTAAATCAAAACGTTACGAAATGCTATGTGTTATGTTCGATGTTTTTTTTTGTGTGTGTGTATTTATTATTCTCATACTCTCCGTTTCCTACTCCACCTTCAGGTTTCTTATTGGTCTTATTCTATCTGTCAATCATCATTATGATGTTAGGTTTGTTTTGTTTTGTCAGATTAGTTGGAGTGTATTGCCACCTGTGTAGTTTTGAGTTTTGTAGTTTAATTAGTTTAGATTGGGTGTTGTATACACTGAAGATGTCGGGTTTATTTTCCATTATTAATTTTTGTCACCTAGTTTAGACTTTAGATTTTAGGATTGTTTTGTTTTGTTAATTTCTTTGATTTGGCTTACACTCATTCTATTCGTTTAAAGATAATATTGTAAATGTTTATTTCTTTTTTCCCCATTTATTATTGTACTTATTGTTTAAACCATGAAGTAAAAAGCTTAAGTAGAGAATTGATTCCTGTCTCATCCTTGATCTGTCACACTCATTACATCTGTCTCACCTAAATGTTACAGCATCCCACTTAAACATCTTAAACTCGTAACAGTGTTGGGAAATCCAGTGCCCTAAATGTCTTAAGTGTTTCCACATGATGAACCTAAACAGTTTAATTAACTTAAGATTCCATGTAGTTCTATGTCAATTTAATCTTGTGTTTTCCATCTATGGCAGGGGTCACTTGTTCCTGGAGGTCCGATGTCCTGCAGATTTAAGCTCCAACCCTAAAATTTTAGCTCCACACCTGAACAAGCTAATCAAGCTCTCGCTATAGGTATACTTGAAACATCCAGGCAGGTGTCATGAGACAAGTTGGAGCTAAACCCTGCAGGGACACCGGGCCTCCAGGACCGAGATTGGTCATCCCTGATCTATGGTAATCTTCAGCTGTTTGGGCAAAGAGTGTACGCAGCTTAATTATGGTAAAAATGATACTCACAAAAATAAGCCAGCATCCCATTTACCAGCAGAGACAGGAGAAACAAAACAGCAAGGACCACCACACAGATATGGCTACATTTCTTCTCTCCACCAGATTTCTTTTCTACAATGAAAAAAAAACTATTTTAAAGCTGTAGACTACTAGAGAAAAATCTATAAACAAACTTTAATTCATTAAAATAAAGCTACACACAGGTTTTGAACAAAGAATCTGTTGTAAAAAAAACACATACCATACAGGCTACATTATTTTACTGTTTACAGAAACTTCTGAGTCTCAAACGGTATGCAGTTTTCTTGTTTCTACATAAACCCATGTAGGAATTCCACCAAATGTTGTCCCAACAAGTCAGAAATGGCAGTTCTTCCCAGCATGAATAGGCAACAAGTCTCCAAAAAGGTTAACCAACCATCAGATGGTTTTAAATAATATATTTAATAGCAATTATGTTTAGATCTATAATAAAGTTAAACTAATGCTTGCATATTTTGTCAGTGTACCATCCAATACACATTGTGCAACTGTTGATATGGCTACTTCATAAATAATCTGCTATTGTACATATTATAGCGAATGCATTCTGGGAATTTGGGACACAGGTAGCTGGATCCCAATTTTGCACATAAAACATGACGGAATGCAACTTAACATGACGTAGATTTCCATTCTTTACAGAGCTCGGGAATTTATGTTACGGCAAGTGAGAGGGGTCTGGATGCAGACCTGGTGCAGTTGCAACCTTAGCTGCATGCAATGCTTTTTAATGCCCACACATAACCCTACCTGTCACAGTAACGTCACTAGCTCCATTGAGTGCATTGTGCCTGACATTGCATCTCGGAGATATGCAATCTCGGCTTGCATCATCAAGGCTGCGTCCAGATACTACTGGGCAAGTTTGGCCATGATTGTGGACAAACGCAGGAGCTATTATGCATAAATAACAACAGAAGAAAATGACCATTTTATAGTAATATCTGTTGAAATAACACTTCACAAACACTCAGAATAAAACTGACTAACATGTATATACCTTTATAAACGCTCTTTGTGTGTCTGAGAAGCTGATAATACTGTATGTATTCCATAACATTCTGTCTCAGGCAGTGAAGCAACTGAGAAGCGAATCAAATGAACGAGTTTAACCATAACTGACAGGGTATAAATGAGCTGCCTCAAGAAAACATCTTCATTCATTCATTCATTTTCTTGTCGGCTTAGTCCCTTTATTAATCACACAGTGGAATGAACCGCCCACTTATCCAGCATTTGTTTTACGCAGCGGATGCCCTTCCAGCCGCAACCCATCTCTGGGAAACATCCATACATTCTCATTCACACACATACACTACAGACAATTTAGCTTACCCAATTCACCTATATTCACCAATTCACCGGAGCACCCGGAGCAAACCCACGCGACCACGGGGAGAACATGCAAACTCCACACAGAAATGCCAACTGACCCAGCCGAGGCTCGAACCAGCAACCTTCTTGCTGTGAGGCGAATGTGCTACTCACTACGCCACCGTGGCACCCTGAAAACAACTTCATATAGGATTTTATTCATCACCTGTAGTATGAGCGATTACAGTTTATTGCTGATGAGTAGCTATATGGGTAACACTTTATTTTGATGGTCCATTTGAGTATTAGTAGACTGTTTACTCAAAATCTGTTGATACAGACATTCAACAGACATTTAACCGACTATAAGAAACTTTTCAAGTACATGTCAACTTACACTAACCCTAACCCTAACCCTAACCTAACAGTCTACCTATAATCTAGTGAGAATTAGTTGCAATGTAACTTAAATTTAACAATCGGACCATCAAAATAAAGTGTGACCGATATATGACACAAAAAAATCCATAGAGATCAATGGGAATCAGGCTCCCTTGTCCTAAACACCCAGAAGGCACTGCGTTGCTTACGACATGTTCAAGCTCTACATGCAAAAAGATCAAAACCAGTGCCTTATTTTTGTAACCTGAAGCCTTTTTTGTACACACTTGTAAACAAATTTGATCAGGGCGGAAAATAATCAAGCACTTACTTCCACAAGAGTTCTTCTTCATCCATTTGGTGTTGTCATAAATATGATCGGACATGTCATTTTTCACCATTATAGTCAAACAGAGACGCGTGCTGCAGAAAGGTGACGGGAAGTGCTCTGATTATGGGTCTGTGAGAGTCATCGAATATACACTAGTGAAAGCTAAGTGTCATTTCCTCTCAGCTGCATTGGTTATGAGGTTGTCGGCTTCTTAGATATTGCTCTATTGAGATTACAGTCTTCTCTGTGCATTAATTACAGAGATAGGCACAAAACATAATACAAAACACTGGAATTCAAATAACGTGCTAAAATTTATTTAAATTTAAGTCAATACAAGAGAAAGAGAAGTGCTTTCCCTCTTGTAAATGGATTATAACCCCTGTACAACCCTACTTAGAAAGCAAAAAAAAAAACCAACAACTTCATTTTGTTTATTATTAATTATTCATAATGCATTTTATTATTTGAGATAACATACAAACTGACATTTGACAGAAATGCTATACACCCAAAAAGTGAAGGTAACTCAAATCATTTGTGAAAAAAAAGGATTGCAACAAACCATTCAAAAACTAAACGAAGCAATCTGAGCACAGTAAAACCCAATATGGAGAACTCAAAACAGGCCCAGCACCAGGATGTTATAACTGAGGGGGCATGTAATCCTATAGGGGGGCACAATGGTGACTGATTTTGGTCCCTCTTGTTCCCTTCAGCCATTTGTTCACTTGTTTATTATTACTTTGCATTACTGCCTATACTGACTTAAGGCAGTCATATACTTTTTAGAGTAATAATAATATTAGTTTATTGTTATGCAATGATACCGTTTACATAAACGGAGACAGATCATGGCTTCAGCACCAATTAACGAGTGCTTTAAATCATATTTCATTCTCCTTATTTATTTCCGTTTTATTTTATAATAATATAAATGTGTAACGTTTTCGGTAAAGAAATCAAACTATGCCCACACATGCAAGCTAACCCACGGTTAGACTACTTGTATAACCGGTAAATAAATATAGCGAAATCAGCATAACCGAGCCATCACGCTCCACGTAGCCTATTGCCCAACTAATCATTTACCAATGTTAGGAAAAAGTTAAATGTTACAATCTAATGTCATTTAAATATAAAAAGATTACATATACTCATTTATAACACTGTAAACTTGACTTCGCAGACCGATCATCTTTAAAGGGCACATAGTTCACCCATTTCCAGATATACTATAAGTCTTTTGTGTCTCCAGAATGTGTCTGTAAAGTTTCAGCTCAAAACACCCATCAGATTATTCATTATAGCTTTCAGAGGTTTGTATTTTATAGCTCTGAGCATCAGGTAGCGGTTTTTGTGAACTGTGTCTTTAATGCTAGACCTCCCCGTCCATCGTTCCACGTGCCTGTCAGTGTGCCTCAAACATGCCTCTGCATGTTTTATGATTTGAGACACTAATCAGAAAAATTATTTTAACCCCTTTCCATTAATCTTTTCATTCCTTTTTGAGGTGTTTCTAAGGAACATTTCAAAAGAACATGTAAATTACCAACAGAAACTTTTTAATGAAGTATTTTCATTACAAGCATGGAATTTCACAAACACTTCTTTCCTTCCTCAAGCAAGAAACATCCCCCCAGGTTGCTGTCTCAATTTTACCATTCAGAATAACACAGTCTTCACCCAAAGGATTCGCATCTTTGTTGTCATCAGGCGGTTTATCCCAGAAACTGAGAATAAATAAACAAACAAATGACAACTGTGAAACCGCATAACAAGCTGCCATATATGTGTATTATTTTAATGTCACTGAGCGCCTCCCGTAAATGTACATTGCATCAATATCTGCATATTACCTTTTATTTTCATATTTTAGTAAAAAAAAAACTATAATAACACACACATTATATGAAGATTCTCTCTAAAAATAATGTTTTGTGTTTAAAGTTTAATTTACTTTAAGTGGAATATACTTGACTGTTTCTCCTGAATCAAACATTCAGCTTCAATTCTAAGTCTAATTTTCATCTTTGTGTATGTGTATGTGTGTGTGTGTGTGTGTGTGTGTGTGTGTGTGTGTGTGTGTGTGTTTGTGTTAAATAAAACATTGGTTACAAAATGGAAAAACAATCTTAAAGCGCTGACAGAACAAGCTTGTGACTTGCTGCCTGTTAGTTATGTCACTTCCTCTGTTAGAAAAATCGGAAAGGCTCTGATGCATGTCATTATTCTCTGATGAATTCATACAAAATGTTTAGCATACGCTATTTGACAATTAATTACAGCATTTGTCATCCCTGTTCCAGTGATTTTTTAGTAAATTTCTCATTCACACTTTCAATGAAATGTCCAAAATTCTCTTTTAAACATGCCATGTGGTATCAGGTTTGAGGTTAGCTTCTTGAGCTAAAGCACAAAATGAATGATAATGATATTTTCATACTGATATTGATCGGTATCAGCAGTTTGCATGTTCTCCCTGTGGTTGCGTGGGTTTCCTCCAGGTGCTCCGGTTTCCCCCACAGGTCCAAAGACATGCGTTATAGGTGAATTGGGTGAGCTAAATTGTCCGTAGTTTATGAGTGTGTATGAGTGTGTATAGTTGTTTCCCAGAGATGGGTTGGAGCTGGAAGGGCATCCACTGCATAAAACAAATGCTGGATAAGTTGGTGGTTCATTCCGCTGTGGTGACCCCAGATTAATAAAGGGACTAAGCCGACAAGAAAAGGAATGAATGAATGAATGTTTAGTCTCTATTTCAGAGGTCGCCACAGTAGAATGAACTGCCTACCATTCCAGCACGTTTTACGCAGCGAATGACTTTCCAGCCACAACCCAGTACTGGGAAACACCCATACACACTCATTCATACACTATGGCAAATTTAGTTTACTTAATTCACTCATAGTGCATGTGTGTGGACTGTGGGGGAAACCCACGCGAACACGGAGAGAACACAAAAACTCCACACAGCAATGCCGTTAGCCACGGCCGTGACTCAAACCAGCAACCTTCTTGCTGTGGACGACAGTGTCAACCACAGAGCCGCCAAAAATCAAACCTTCCCTATCATATTTAAGCATTTGATGTTATGTTGCATTATGATTGGATTCGGTTTATTGTAAATTATACATTTGTTATATATAATTCAAGTTGAAGGAACTTTACATCACAATTTTGTACTGAGTCACATTAAAACACACCGATAACAAAACCACAATATGTCATATTTAAAAAATGACACTAATTACAAATTGAAAGAAACATTTTACACATCAGATACATTTATCAGCATAGACATACTGTATAATAAAATAACACTTGCCTTCGTTGTAAATGGGTGTTATCCACCCACTGCCAAACACCTTCAGTTTGACTATCAGTTAAACCAATCCAAAATAATGCATTTAGACCAACAGTGCGGACGTGTTTCGCAAGAGTTTTCTACAAAGAAAATGAAGAATTTATTTAATTAATAGCTTGCTTCATGTAATAAAGAGACAGTTCACCTAAAAACTCAACGATTTAGTCACCCTCAAGTGGTTCATTTTTTTGTTGAACACAATGAAGATATTTAAAAGAATGTTGAAAACCTGTAGCCATCCATAGGAATAAAAAAATAGTATGGTACCCATTGGTTGCCAGTTTCCAACATTCTTCAAAATTCCTTTTGTTTTCGAAATAAAGAAACTCAAACAGGTTTGGAACAAGTACAGGCTGAGTTAATGATGATGAACATGTTTTCATTTTGGGGTGAAGTGTATCCTTCGTCTTCAATGAAAATTAGAGTTGTAATTTTGTAATATACAGTAATATCCCAGTACCTGTTCTTCATGGCTGTTGATGATGACCAGATCTCCACCCAGATCCAGACAGCGGTGTCTGCTGCTGTTCCAATCCATCACATCAGAGGAGAAAACATAGTATCTGCCCCCACTTTTGATCCAAGTCTCTGGAAAATCTTATGTGGCAAATGTGGAACGTTTAAGGCAAATGTTAATGAAAATAAAACATCAACCTGTAAGTTTCCCCATATATGAACAATTGCAAACATTTTCTGTATTACATGTTCTCTAAAATATTGCTTAAATGTGCTGATAATAAATAACAGTAAAAAAATTAAATATGTTCTAATTTGCATCCATTTGTAATATAACATTTTATGAAGTCAGATTCTGTATTTTTGCAATTTTGTTTAGCATATTAGAGGTCATTTATTTTCATTACTCCATAATTCAGAAAATACTTCAAGCAGCCAAACACAATTGTGATCAAAGTCTCAAATATAATCAGACAAATTATGTATGAACATAAGCCTCCGTTAAACCTTCAGAATGCAGATCACTGTTTACAATAGGGTTTCAAACTAAGGACGAACAATACTTGTTAAAGCATTTATTAACCATAATTCAACTTTTAAAAAACATGCTAGGTAATTTTAGTTAACAAGAACTAATAATGAACAACTTTTCATTAATTAACAAATATGAATAAATACTGCAATAAATGTGCTGTTAATATTAGTAAATACAATAACCACACTGTAAAAAAATCCGTAATTTTATGATTTATTTCCCACAGCTGGGGTGCCAGAAAAAAAACGTAAAATAACGGCCGTTAAATTACAGAAATATACCGTAAAATAACGGCCATTAAATTACAGAAATTTACTGTAAAATAACGGC
>CAIGQQ010006950.1:19065-41688 GCA_903798035.1 Danio albolineatus
ACGGCCATTAAATTACAGAAATATACAATAAAATAACGGCCATTAAAATACAGAAATATACCGTAAAATAACGACCATTAAATTACAGAAATAAACCTCAAAATAATGGCCATTAAATTACAGAAATTTAGTGTAAAATAACGGCCATTAAATTACAGAAATTTACTGTAAAATAACAGCCATTAAATTACAGAAATTTACTGTAAACAACAGCCATTAAATTACAGAAATATACAATAAAAAAACGGCCATTAAATTACAGAAATTTACTGTAAAATAAGAAATTTACCATAAAATAACGGCCATTAAGTTACAGAAATAGACAATAAAATAACAGCTATTGATTTACAGAAATATACCGTAGAATAAAGGCCATTAAATTACAGAAATTTACCTTAAAATAACGGATACAAAATTACAGAAATTTACCAGAAATTAAAATTTAAGGAAATTTCTGTATTTTTAATGTCAGTTATTTTGCGGTATATTTCTGTAATTTAATGGCAGTTTAAAAAAAAAATTCGGCACCCTTGCTGCCGGAAATAAATGTTAAATTACAGATTTTTTTTAGTGTCCTGGAATCTATTTGTAGAGTAAGACCAGCAAAAAGTTGGTGTATAATAGCACTACCAAAGGTTTATGGCACGGTGCAGGATTAAACAAATAAATGTATTCAGAAAATGGCTTTCAAAATTATGTATAGATAAAAAATAAATGTATATTTTAGAAGATTAATTTCCACCAAACAATTTATGAAAGCATGTCAATGCTTCATGCTTTTTTTAATTACTTGTTTGATATACATATTGTGAAGCATAAAAGTGTTATGTATGCTAATGCTTTTTGTATGCTAATCTCTTTGTGTGTAGCTATTATTGCATTATTTACTAAATATATTTCTAATATTTCTGAAGCACTATAAAGTCATGAAAAATAACATGAGAAAAAATGACTTGCTTTTATTTGGACAGTGAAGAGGCTGAGAGCGGTTTTTCTTTTCCTTCTGAAAGATCTCCTTGATGTGAGCATTGGCGTCAGTGTCTGACATAGAAATAAATACAATTATAAAGCAGATGTTATCCGCGTTTGGTTTGTTATTTATTTTATAAAGTAAACGTAGAGAATGTGGGGTTTGCTTACTTGTGCAGTTTGTCACTGGTTCACAACTCATCGGCCAGTCTGGCCCATCACTGTAATAATCTGTAAACAAAAAAACACAACATATTAGTGTTTGAGTTTCACTGGATCCGAATTTAGTTCAAGTAATGAATTTGCACGGGTTTTAGTTTAAGTATAATAACCATGCTACATGTTAGCTAACTGGGAATAGAAGTGATGTTGTTAAGTTCATGGTAAACTGAATAAAAAGTGTAGAATAAACAAAAACATTTTCAACAGTAGTGTGTGAACGTTATGTGAACTGTAATTAAAAGTCATAACATGAGGATACTCACACAAATAGGCCAACATGGAATTAGCCAGCAGAGACAGGAGGAGGCCAGAGAAAAACACCACACAGACAACAACTCCCTTTTCAACACAGCAATTTTTATCTAAAATAATAACAACACAAAAGGTTGTTGTAAAATAAGTTGTCAAGTGAAATGAATTGCTTTGCAAAATGTTTTTAAAATAGCACTTACTTCCACGCTTCTGTGCTGACTTTGATAAGGATCTTGTATTGTAATAGACAGGCTCATCCATCGTAAAGATCATAAAGATATGAAATGTTTAAAGAGAATCTAATGAAGTTTTCATGCAGGATGGGTTTAAAGCTGTGATACTTCCTGTCATCATTTCCTGTTTCTTTATTAGTAGTTGAAGATTGTTAGATGGTCAGTGATAGTTATTTGTGTTTATTATTATACTGCACCAAATATGATAACTTCATTGCCAGTATCATACTGGATATTGCAATCATGAATCAATATTGATGTTGTCTTTTATGTTAGAAAAAAAACAACACACTTTCACTCCTTTTCTTACTGAAGCAGAGGCCTCTTGCTGTTCACAGTTCACACAAAGAGATGAGTCTGAAAAAAAATGCAGCAACTACAGAACTTTAGACACACTTCAAATAATTGACATTCACACTACAGGTTATTTGTTGCTATATTTTAAAGTGTTACCATTTTATCTTTTTGACAATTTTTTTTAATTTGGTTGCAGTCATGATCATTTTTGGTGAATAAATGATGAAAACACTTTTACGTTTTGCACTTATGACTGATTATTTGAATAATGGTACTGTTCCATAATTTTGTGGCTTTTACACAATTTTCCACAATATTTATGTACAGTTCCATATTAAATATTATAAGCTCAAGAGAATACAGAAAATATAGCAATAAAAAAGCTATTATGTAAGGTTTTTATCATTTTACATCCAATATTTACTGTAACTTTTTTTACTGAAAACTTCTGTAATTTAATTTTATTAGGTAAAATTTCTGTAATTTAACGTCCGATATTTTACTTTTTTTTAAAGTAACATTTCTGTATAATTTAACATCCAAGATTTTACTATTTTTCAATTACGTAGAAAATTCTGTAATTTAACTATCAATATTTAACTTTTTTTTTTAATTACGGAAGATTTCGGAAATTTAACATCCAATGTTTTACTTTTTTTTAATATGGAAGATTTCTTTAATTTCAATATTTGACGTTTTTTTTTTTTAATTATGTAAAATTTCTGTAATTTAATGTACGATATTTTACTTTTTTTTTAATTATAGAAGATTTCTATAATTAGACATTCAATATTTTACGGGTTTTTTTGTAATTACTGACAATTTCTGTAATTTAACGTCCAACATTTTGCTTATTTTTATTACGTAAACTTTCTGTAATTTAACACCCAATATTTTAGTTTTTTATTATGTTAAATTTCTGTCATTTAAAGTCCAATATTTTATGAGCTTTTTTTATTATTATTAAAGATTTCTGTTCAATTTCCGATTTTTTTTTTTTTTTTTTTGTAATTACAGAATTTCTGTAATTTAAGGTCTGATGTTTATTTTTTTAATTACGTAAAATTTCTCTAATTTTATGTCTGATAATTGACGTTTTTTTTACGTAAACTTTTTGTAATTTAAGACCCAATTATTTAAATATTACTTAAACTTTTTGTAATTTAACAATCAATATTTTATGTTAACTTTAATTTCGTAAGAATTCTGTAATTTAATGTCTTTTTTTTTTATTACATAAAATTTCTGTAATTTTACGTCCAATATTTAACTTTTTTTTTCTTCAGAAAATCTCTAATTCAAATTTTCAGCACCCTGTTTTTTTTCAATTTTTTTTTTACAGTGTAGTTCAAGATTGTTACATATGAGCTACTTTTTTCAACCAGGTTGACTGAAGTCTCTTGGTATAATCTGTGAAAGAAGATAATTGACAAACTGATGCAGAGAGCAAAATACAACTAATACAAGCAATATTTTTATAAGACTCTCACAAGAATAAGTCAACACCACATCAGCCAGAGGAGACAGGAAGTGGAGAACCGAGAGAAGAACCACCATATTGACACAATCTCTCTTACCGCTGAAACGTGAAGAAATCAGAACACTGCGGGAACCAATCTCCAAATCATTTTCTGTCAAGCTGATGAATGAGTCATGTCATAGCGTTATGCCACAGCAGGGTTATGCCATACAATTATTATGACACTTCATACAGTCATTATTGCACAAAACTGCAGCTACCAAGAGTGAGTATAAAAAAAATGTTGATCGTATATACTTAATACTCTAGATACATATATTTCTTAACGTTTAGATGACAAATCCTGTTGGTTTTCATATAAAAAAAATGCTCTGATTGAACTTGACATTTATTTAAGGGGTTGAGCTGACACATTTTCCTTTTGTCATTTGTGACCTTTGGTGTTTAAAGGTAGTTGCAAATATAGCCAGCTCTATATATCAGCACACCTCTGATTTTTTAATCAATTCATCTCAGGAATGACAGAGACACAGTCATTCTTACACAGTAGCCAGAGTGATTTTGAGCCATTCCTCTTGCAGAATAGTGGCCAGGTCACTACGTGATGCAAAGTGTTCAGACTTGCTCCTCCAAAACATCCCAAAGTATCTCAATAATATTTAGGGTCTGGTGACTTTGCAGGCCATGGAAGATGTTCACCTTTTATGTTCATCAAACCACTCTGTCAGTAGTCTTCCTGTGTGTATTGGTGCACTATCATCCCGATTCATAGCACCGACTTCAGAATACGATGTTTGAACCACAGGGTGCACATGGTCCTCCAGAATGATGCGGTAGACCTGGGCAGTGACGTGCCTATCTAGCACAAGTATTGGGCCTTGGGAATGCTATGATATTGCAGCCAAAACAATCACTAATCCACCCCCATGCTCCACTTTGGGCATACAGCAGTCTGGGTGGTATTCTTCAGTGGGGCTTTTCCACACCATAACTCTCCCAGCAGCTACAGCAGTCTGGGTGGTATTCTTCAGTGGGGCTTTTCCACACCATAACTCTCCCAGATGTGGGAAAGACAGTGAAAGTGACTTATTAAAGAACAATACATCCAAGATTTTCGCTGCTGGCTTGAAACCAATGTTTGGTACAAGTGACCAAAGGTCTGGATAGCAGCCGAGCCATGTATATTGACCCTATAGAGCTCCTGATGAAAAGTTTTGATGGAAACATGAGAGCTGAGGTACACATCTAACTCTGCAGTGAGTTGGGCAGCTGTGTATAATCTTCTTTTGGAAACAATCTAGTTTAGTTCCAGGACTTCCCTATCAGACAGCTTCCTCTTGCATCCACAATTAATGTCCACATACAATCAATAGGAACACAAATACTATGGAAGGCAATGGTTGTTTTTTGAAGGGTTTCTGTTCTACTGAAGAAACTCAAAACAAGTATGGAAGAAGTGGAGGAAGAGCAGCAATGGCAGAATTTCAGTTCTTGGATGGAACTATCTCTTTAAGAGGGCAAGAGTTTCAGAACACCAGGTATAAGTGGTGCTAAGTAGACTTCTAATTTAAAAGTGTAACATTTACCTGGATTTAAAAGCTATATTTACGACAGGTCTAACATAAGAGCAGTCAAGTGGGAATAAGCGATTGAAGCTCTCTTATGCGACACACTAGGTTTCATGCAGCGTCTGTAAATACGACCAGTCATTTTGTGTGTACACTTGATCGTTAAAGAGAAGTGAGAATGTCAAACTCTCCTGTTTCAGACACACTGCCAAACACACAGACTGTAAATAGGCATGGGCCTCCGTAGAAGACAGCGAGCAGACGGCAGTGGTAGCTTTAGCAGCCTTTTTATTTTATTGTTCTTTTTGGTTAGACGATGGCTTATTTTAGCATCAGATCGAAATAGACACATTTAGACAACTAATTAAACGCATGTATGGAGTGTATTTAATCCTGCACAGTGTGATTAAGCGGAGACCCTGCTAAACTATCAAGCTTCACCATTTCTTGCTCCAGGTCTGAATGTGTAGGACATAGTGCAAAGCCATCAGTTCAAAATCCTACAAACACCTCACACCAGTTGAACGGAGCACTGGAAAAGTTACAAGCAGCCAAATACACATACATTATATACAGTATGTATATATTCCAAATCAAACTTCTGAATTTGTTAAACCAGTGGTTCTCAAACTGTGGTACACGTAACACTAGTGGTACACAGGCTTCCTTGTAGCGGTACGCGGAGGAATCTCTGAATAATTAAAGTAAAAAAATGAACACATTTTAACCCTTTGACACATACGATAAAACTGATGTGATCAGTAAATAGATTTGAACAGGCTCAACCTTTTATTTAAGTGGCTGACAATAATAAAGATTCTTAATTAGAATTAATCTGCCTTGTTTTTGAACTGTGGTACTTGGTGGAAAAAGCTTGAGAACCACTGTGTTAAACCCTTTAAATCTTTAACTTTATTCCAATGGTTGGGCTGAAACAGTTATTATTAGTATATTTATATACACACATACTACAAAATCTTTAAGTGTGTCCCATGGTGTAAGGGATTCTGCAGCACCATTGAGATTTTCACACCCATCAGAACACAGACGCCAAAAAAGGGAGCATGTCACACAAGTAGTCAAATACTCAAGAGCTCAAGACCAAGTGTGGGAGTTCTTGAACAGGACCTTGGTGACTTATTTCTCTTGAATCAGACAGACATTTTAAATAAGCCATTTGATGATTCGAAATGATGAATGATTCAATGATTCACAGGGACTTGATGTCAACAACTGGTTGTTTTAGTCAACACAGGCTCATCGGAGAAACATGAATCAATCTCTCGTTCAATGTTTAACTTGACCTGGTGGAAATTTCCTACAAAAGGAACTCAAATCACTTGCATAGAGGAAACGGCGGCTTAAAAAAGCCAGAACTAGTGTGCGTTTACTCTAATCTGCCAAAATGGAAACAAAGCGAGACTGACCACAAACCAACTCAGAAATAACAAACCAAAACCCAGATGTTCACAGCAGCTGCTACTTTTTATTTAGCACAAAAGAAAAAAAAAAATTAATACACGTTGACATCTTTCACTCCATCATAAAATCCTAAAGACCCGTTTTCAGTTGCGTTCATTGTATTCTCCACAACCCCTCTTCAAATTACCCATACTACGTTCAAGAAAACCACAACTTTCAATATTCAACAGACACAGCCGATAACTCTTAAAATTGTACTGCTTTGATAAATCCATCCGCTTTCAATTCCTTTGATAAATAAAATATTAGAGCATATATGTTTTCAGCACGACCAGGGTCTTTCAGATACTTCAGAGCTGTACAACTTTATGAGCAGGCGTAATCTATCATCAACGACACAAATCCCCACATTTCAATTTCCCTTCCCCTGCCCACCCCCGTCAAAACTGCTTCCTCAAAAAAAAAAACACCATCCTTATTGCTAAGTTATGGTGATCCCCCTCAATCTGCCAGTGACTTCCAAAACACTGCCATCTCATGGATATTTCTCACGTCATCCTTATGTACACCAATGCTTCTCTGTTGGCAAAATCCGTGAAAGGGGATCACAGGCAGTTAGAGAGACAAATAAGCAATAAACTGATTAGAGAGGACAGATTAAAAGCAAAGCAAAAAAATAATAATAATAATAAGATCTCATTCGCCACGTACCGCACCATCAGTTGGTCAACGTTTTCAAAAGAGAGACGCTTTTTTGATGGCAACAAACAGTTTAAGGAGAAATTGAGCACAGGAAAATCAGTGACAGCAGCCCTTGTCATGTCCACTTGGGATTTTTATTATCTCATTGGCTGTGTTTTTAAGGAATTTGTACGTGTCTTTGATTGTTGCATGTTGTTTTCGAAAACACTGAGGAAATGTTTGTTTTTTTTGCAAAAAGCACCTCCCGTTGGATAGAGAGGGAAAAATCACGTTATACTGAATGAGCGGAGTTTATACCGATGCTAGTAGAGCGACATTTATGCATCAGGGTTCATCGTTACATATGAGCATGTTTGTGTGCATCGTTTGTTGTTAACAATCATAACCGATTAAGGTTTCTCATCTCTGGTGATGGTAAATACAATGGCTTTAGGTCCATGCGCAGAGAGAGAAAGCAAAAGAATGAGAGAAAGAGAGAGAAATAAAGAGAAGGAGAAGAGCACATCTTCTCATTCTGGCAGCAGTAGTGCAGGTCCAAAAAGGTCAGAGTTCAAACTTAAAAATGGGCGGTGATTTCTATTCTCCTTCCTGAAGCAGGAAGTCCATCGGTAGCATCTGTCAGGTGGTCAGTGCGTGATGTCATAGATCGGCCTCGCTGTCATACGAGACGGAGCTTGTGGATGGCGGAACGGGTCACTGCAGAACCAATCCCACCTTTAAAAAATGAAAAAGATTATTATGATATAATTAGGGCTGTCAATTGATTTAAAAAATTTACTAATTAATCACACTTTTGTCTGTGATTAATCATGATTAATCACGAAAAGCCGTATTTATTACAGAAATAAAAACACAGGCATGTAAGTGCCATTTGAATTTTAAAACAATCAATGCCAACAACAAACTTAATTATTTCCATGTTGGATTCTAAGTGAACTACAAAAAAATCCAAAATACAGGCATTGCAAATATGGAAATTGGAAAATTATAATAATAAAGTATTGAATACAAACAATTGTTTTCATTGTAAAGTTGTTTTGCAAGTTGAGAACATTAATTATAAAGTAGAAACAATTTTGCTTAGTCCTCCTTAACATTTTGGTAGTTGCTAAGACAGTCCAGTCTGTTGACATGTGACCTAAGAGTGAGAAAAGTCTCTCACAAGCAGAATCACCCAATCAGCATGTGAATTTCAGTGCTTAAATTCTGTGTGCCACTGGTGCTGTGACAAGGACGCAAGAAGCACCAAGGGGTACATCAAAGTCACGTACTAAAGACTATAGGCTAGACTTCTTACATGGACTTTGGTCACGCCATCTCTAAACATTAAATTCTAAACTGCTTTGAGCGACTGTCTGCGATGTTAGGCGTTTAATCTTGTTGTTAGAATATCCACACATACACAAACACTCTCTCTTACACACACACACAAACACTCTCTCTTACACACACACACACACACACACACAAACACTCTCTCTCTTACACACACACACACACAGACAGACAGACAGACAACGTGGGCAGTACAGCGAGCTCACACGGTATAAGCGACTCCCTTCAGAGTCATCAACGCGCACGGTCGCGTTCATCAAATTTGCTCTAGGCGAACGGTGATCACGCCGCCCTCAACCCGAATATGAAAAAGAAAGTGACCGGTTCGCGGATAAACGTGCGGACCGGGAGGGAGAGAGTAGGTGTCGCGGATTAAGCTAAATTTATACTTTCACCTGGCGTCGCATCGCGCGCCTCCACTGAATGCACGCGCACCTCAAGGCTTTTATACTTGCCGAGGGAGGGAATAGGTGTCGCGGGGGGTTCGCTCATTATTCTGCCACCCTTCTCGGCCGCCTCTGTGGACGCGCCAGCCCTGAACACACGTCAGCCAGAACAGGAAATAAGAAAAAAACTACCTCTGCGTTAAATGCGTTAATTTTTTTAACGTGATCAATATTTCAAATTAATCGGCGTGTGTTAATGCGCTAATTTTGACAGCCCTAGATATAATCCATACATTGTTCTTAAGAACCTCGTGAGTACACTAAAAAAATCACTCAAAGATGATTCCCTGGATTTACTAATAAGTAATTGTTGGATTGTTAAGTGGTTGTAAACAATTAATCTGGGCTGAATTCAAACAAACAAATTAAGTTGAACATTATAAAATTCAATTTGTTTAAGTTCAACACAAATGAATTGTTTGCAACAGGTTTGCAGGCATCATTTATTTTTTAAGTGTATATAAAATCAATCTAATAATGTTATAAAATAAACCACATCTAAATCAAGAACTAGAATATATAAATATATATAAAAGTTTTCTTCAGTTTAAGCTGATTGATGAAACACTTGGACTCCCAAATGGCAAACATACGCACTACTCTATGGCTTTTTGTAGTATAATGTATTGCATTCACATTGAACTGTTATTTTTATTCTAAAAATAATAAGCGCACCTTATTCAAACATTAAAAATAAGAGTGGAATGTTCACAAACTCAACGCTCACAGCTCTGCTCAAGTAGAGGAAGGAGCAGAGCTATACAAAAAAATAATGTTTGCTGTTTGTTTGAACCACTTAATCCAAATTAGCTAAAATAAACCAATTCTTGATTTTTTTAGGGGACAACTTAATTGTTTTATGCTCAATACACTTAAATTGGTATAAAACTAGTAAGTTAACTTAATTCTTATTAACTCTTAATTAACTTTAATTGTCCCGACACAAAACGATTATGTGGAACCCTGCATTTTTTACAGTGTATTTGGCACTGAGGTTGGATTACTTTATTTAATTTGGATTGTTCAAGCAAAACTGTCCTGCATGAGTGATTATGCTGACTCCCGATGGTGAATGCGGTTGTACTCATGACAGGTACTATCATTCATTTCACATGTCATTTATTTCACTAATTTAGTAACAGTATTTGGCAACTCAATTCCCATTTAGTCAAAAAAAACACAGTAAGTGTTCCATTTGAAACGACACTAAACTCACACAATACATGGTTAAGCGTGCAAATGCATAAGTGCATAGTGTAATGTATACATTAGTTGCATCCAAAATGCACACAATTAAACACAAAAACACTGAACAAACGAATCAAAAGTAAAAGTAAATTAAAGCACACACATTGGGTCACTCATTTTGGTGTTTGCATCATATTCATTCGACAAATTTGGTTTTATATACACATAGAATTAGGGCTGTGTAATATGGACAAATTAATCATATTGCGATTTTATTTGCAATTTTGGCAACTGTTTTTGCCTTTTCAAACGTGCTACATACACACATTCTAAATGTATTCAGTGCACAAGAAGTGCATAACAAAACATTTCACAATGACATAACATAGTATTAAGTTTAATAAATAAAACTATAGTAAAATTGTCTTAAAAACAGACAACATGAAAAAATAAAGAAGAACTAACCTCAACTCTAGTTATATAATAAGTAAAAACGTAAATCTAAAACACCAATTCGGTTCTCCCGCTCAACTTCGTCGTGCGCGGAGTGAGCTCTGATTGGTTAACATCTTTCTCCCGCTCAGCTTAGCTGTAATTGCCTGGTGTGCTGCGCCAGCTCTGATTGGTTAACTTATTAAAATCATGGGCACAAGAACGTAAACAAGAATCAAAATAAATGAATAGATAAAATTGCAGCCTTACGCGATTTAGAAATTGCATGTGCTTAAATCGAGATTTTTTTACGGTTGCGATTATTTGCACAGCCCTACATAGAATGCATATTAAAAGCATGGTCTACTTTCAGATTTCCTTCAAATGAAATGCTTAAAGAATTGTTAATATAGTTCCAATATCACTCAGAATAACATACATATTTTGGCCTTACTCAAATCAAACAAACAAAAATACATGATCATGCTGTTTTTTAAATTCTGTTTATCAGTTAATTGAGTTTTTTTAATATGCCATCAATTAATTTTTTTTTTTTCCTGATGAGATGTTTTGTTTATATATACTATTGCACCAACATTTTACTGACTGTGTGTCTAGATAGATGGATAGATACTGTGGCCACCTAGTGTTTGAGTTTAGCACTGTCAATGCTGATTTTGAGTACAAGCCAATAAATCATACTTAATGTTGATTCTGACAGACTGAAAAAAACGTAATTGTATCTGCACCTTTTCTGAACCCATGCTGGGACATTTCCAATTGTAGAGGTAATACTGCAGGTTTCCATCTCCAATGCCGAACTTGAGCTTCTCCAAAAACGTCTTATTCTCCATTAAGTCCAGTGCATTAAAGACATCAAAACCTTTCTGCAGGAGAAAAGACAAAACAAATTGTTAGAAAATCCACAGACAGTTTAATGCTCCAGGAGAACCTGCCCACAACACATTTCAAATGGCTACAGATGGCGGAAAATGTGAGACTTGCTTAAATCAGTACCAGAACTGTAGCTAAGTAAACACATACTAATGCTGCAATGACTAACTAAAACCGATCACGTAAATAACAACAAATACGAGCATTTATTAATTGTGCCAGTGCATGGAAAATATCTGACAATTCACAGTCTACAATAAAGTTAATAGGGGATAAAAGGTTTTAAATCTGGTTAAACAGATATTTATATAAAATGACTTTGTCTTCCATATGACTTTGACTATGTCTACTATATCAGGTCAGACTGCACATTTACTACAGGCAATACAATGCAACTTCTGCAGCTAAAGACAATATTTAAAATAGTGACTATAGTAAACGCACACCCTGACTTGCGGAGGTGTGAACCTACACTGGTCTTAAAGTTTGGTTCGGTTACAAGTATCATGCCATCGGTCCGGTTCAATTCGATATCTCGGTGCATCACAGTGCACTGACGATGCTTTCCATAAACAATTTGATTTTTTTCTTCACAACACAAGAATTCTTGTATTAAATTGTATAATTTCTTAAAATACATTTGATATGTATTTGTCATACAATTTTGTCCTTTATTACAATCAGTCAGACATATGAACTGTACCTTTAATTTTACACTCTTTTTGAATGCATCAAACAAAACTCAAGTACATGCACAGAACAACATGAACATTTAAAGCAAATAAACAAATGTAAATATGATCCCGCTTGCTTTATGTGCGTTGTCGAGTGAGTTGTTAAACGGTTAGTCACGGGCTCAACAGAAAGGGCTGCGATTGGCTCTAATGCTCTGGTGCTGTTCACTAATGAGTGACACTGATAAAAGGCAGAGGCGATCACAGCGGATGATAAACGCGGTGGAGAAAACTCGCTCTGCAGACATGCGCTCGTGTCTGAATCCACAAGTATTGCTATAACAGCTGAGAGGAGAGGAAACGTCACGTCAGCAGGTCAAAAGGGGCACAATGACAGATAGAAAAATGGAGTTTACTTTCATTTTCTCCATGGGAGTACAATTCTGTTGAAACGTCAGTAAATGATTGTTAAGCAAACAATTTAATTTAATTGTGCAGAGTTAGCGCGACATAGCGCACATGAGATGAATGACATCAGTACATAATAACCAGTTATAATCTGTTACTTAACCGATACCGAATTGTCCTTGTCTTCATCTCGGTGCACCGAAGAAACAATTATTTTTGACACCGCTACTGACTAGACATAAAAGAGAATTTGAACAAATTCATTTTTACAGTTATTTCGTTGCACAAATGTCTTCTCACATCACATTCACATTCTTTGATCATTATCTCAAATGAACCACATACGCATGAACGTTCCTATATCCTGGTTTGGACTGTAATAGATGTAATGATGTTTCTACTGTACAGGCTGTATATTCTATGCCCCTACACTTAAACCCAACCCTCATAGGAAATATTTAGCATTTTGAATTGTGATTAATGTTTTTGTATTTCTATGTGATTTATGTTTTTGTATTTATAAGCTGTAACTCACCCAAAAAAAGTTTATCATTTTTGTCATAATGTAATGATGTATTCGTGGCCATAAAATCACACATGAGCTGATGCACTGTTTGTTTCTACTGAGAGGACGCACACGTGCCCACCAATGATGTCGATTTAAGTGAACAGAACTTGCATAGGTTGTGAATAACAAGTCATGAAGTTGTAAATAACGTAATTGACGGCAGCCATGACATGAGCGCACTCAGAAGTGAAAAGTGAAATCGAAGGCGAGCACATAATTTAAATGATCGTATCTTATTGTAGAGTTATGATTCTTTCATAGCAAACACAAAGTGCTGTGCATGAAAATAAATGTTTAACATTGTCAGTATAACTACTCTAGCCTATATAATGTTGAATACAATGCAAGAGGGAATCTGATAATGACAAATGTTTCATTTTACCAGTGAAAACTAATGGTGTAATAATGCCGTCAATGACAAATGACTAGCATATGTCTCAAACTCAATAATTCAACTTTAGAATTATGAATAGTTGTACTCTGATGCGATCACTTTACTGTGCATTACCAACCAGGACATATTTAAAGCCTGTTCAAGTCCACCATTCCAAGTCTATACAAAATTGAGCATTTTAACCAACAGTAGACCTACACATAGGCCTACACACACGTTGACATGCACGCATCTAACGACTGACCGACTTGGCGAGGATAAGAGCGTCTCCCATCAGGTCCACCAGTGGGGTGGTGGTGTGTACATTATAGAAGGAATACGCCGCCTTCAGGCTGCGGTGCACAGGATGGTTCATGATGGTGGACGGCAGAGTGTAGAAGCTCAGGATATCGGTCACCTTCCCATCTTTACTCTGCAATGGATGACACAAACAACCAGACGCTCATGACAAAGTTTCAAATTCTTTACATAAAAGTTCTTTGTGTAAAGTCCTTACTGAAAGACTTTACACAAACCACACTATCCACTTTTGCCTGCTAGCAACACTTTCATCTTTAATGCCAAAAGGATGATATATGCAGAGTTTTCCAAAAGCCTCATTCACACTACAAGCACATTCATTTCAGTGGAGAGCAAGCGAATTCTGTCTAGACGAGCAACAGAGGTAGCTACAAAGTCGTTGCTAGTCTGAATGAGGCATAAGGCAGTGTTATACCTCCACTACATATGTGTCAATGATGTTCTCCTGAGGGAGCAGCCAGTGTTGCACCTCTTCAGGGCTCATGACTGGAACCAGGTTGAACTGATTCAGATATTCCTTCAGCAGACGGTGAACCAGTGGTATATCTTTTATGGTCATCGGCCTCAGACCTGCAGTCTTAGGAGACTAAAGGAAAAAAGTGGGCGTTAGGACACAAAGAGGACACCTGTGTGACAATATAAGTAGGCTGGCACATGCACACACACCTCTGGCAGCCGGTAGAGCTTCATGGTGCGTTGCATAGTCATGTTGCGACTAAGGTGAGAGAATTTCACCTCAATCAGCTTTCGTGGGTTCAAAGAACGGTGCCAGTATCTACCAAATAAATACAAAAAACACTTTAGAACAAAACTGATTAAAATTTATTATTGCACCTAATATTAAACCTAACAGCGGTACATACATGGGAGTCTTGTGAAAATCAGAGCAGTTGTGCAGCTTGACATTTTGTGGAAACAGTGACGCATTTTTTAGAATCTTTTCATGAATATAAAGTTTTAAAAAGCAGCATTAATTTTATAATATTTTCACTTTCCTTTTCAAAATAATAAAAAATCAAAAATTTGTAACAATACTAATCATACTGTTACAGTGCATGTCTAAATCTCATAAAATCTGAGATACTCTGAGGAAGAAAGATGAAGCTGAATGAATAATTGCGAATAACTCAATTCAAACCAAGAGTTTGACCCAGTGAGGGTGTTTCACATGTGATGTTATGGATCATCTTCAGCCTTTAGTCAATCAGACAGCATTTAATTAATTTTCAGACGTAAAAAAATGTTAAATTATTACTACAAATACTGAGATAACTTGTATAGTCTGAACATAAACACTGATCAATTACATTACAACAGCAATAGCTGGTCACACACTACCAATAATGCAAACGCAAATGTCGATTTCAATCATACATTAAAATTAAATAGCCCCCATTATGTTTTTTTAATGACCTTCCATACAGTGTGTAACACAGCTCTAAGTGAATGAAACCATCCAGCTGAGGTGTGGTTTGTGATTTGCCTGTTCGTACCGATGTCGACATGAAACGATACCAATTATGAAGTGTCGGATTCAGAAAAACATGAATAAGCCTTTCCCTTCCAACACCAGCAGAGTGCAGGTGTATGTGGGACAGATCATGACTGAAGATGAGTGAACACTAATTAATGAACGTTCTGGTGATTAATGCAGTAACGCACCCTGCAACGGGATTCGTTGGCCAATTGTTAAAGGTAGGATCAGTAAAGACTATTGATTTATGGGACTTTGTCATAGCTTGCCAGAGACTTTGCAAATACTTGCAAATGTGAATTTAATTGTGCTTTGTTATTTTTTAAATCGCTTTACGTAGCTTGTATTATCTTGTTAACACTATTTTCACATATCGCGTCTAAAGCAACGTTGAAAATGTGACACGTGCTGATGTCTTTACAGATTTAAATGCATTTGTGAGCTTGCGATCCTCTGCCTTTTGTCATTACTATGGCCACCATCAGCTGTTCCTACAAACTTGCGGCGGTCAAGTTTTAAAATAGCTCAGCTTTGGTTACTGTGTGGATTAATACTGAATGTGTGTCTTTGTTTTTTACTAATGGTTAAGAACAGAGCAATATGGTGGCTACTCTGGCTACAATGTTGATAAGCTGTGGTGGATGTTTCTCTGTCTCGCAATAAAAGCAGTCGACCGAATCACACCAGAATGGGTCAATGGACCAATCAGTGTAGATTAGCTTCATGCTAAGGAGGGGTTTGGTAACAAACGAATTGCTGAACAAATCATATGGGAGTTGTTGGGATAATTGAGAAAAAATAAATGCATATTATAAGACAATGAAAGTGTTTTGTGACATTGCATGCATATTAGCCTATTGTTGGAGACCCCCAAAACCAAAAACATTAACATTTTAATGCATAATAGGGGCTCTTTAAGGTTTAAAAAAAAGAGATCCACTGAAAAGAAAATTCTCAGACAAATTCTGAACATTCTGACTAGGAACGCACAGTAGTGGTACTGTAAGCAGCAAGAACAAGAACTACATACTGTCCTGTCAACGCACTATTTTGGTTCAGCATAGATAAGTACATGGGTAAAAGAAGCAAATATCCACAATAAGGCTATTTTGAACTTTGACCATGTTGCTCGTAAGCTAGTTGATGATGCACTCTTCTGATCTTGCACTTGGGTTGCCACAGCAACAAACCTCCCTTGTGCTGCAAACCATTGAAACCACTTTAGAACACGTGGTCATGCGGTGAACATGAATGGAGAGAGAGTGAAACAAGTGCAAACACATATTAATTTTTTATTATTATTTTAGGTAAATAAATTGCCAGTACATACTTATAGCAAAGTTATAAACATTATTTTATTTTTCTTATCTATTTAGAATTGTCTCTCAATAGTGTTTTGTTTTGTTAAAGTCAAAAGTCCACATGAATTAGAAGTTGTGACTGTTTTTTTTAATTATTTTAATTATGACGCAATTGCGAGAGAAATAAAATTTTAAATAAGAAAACAGTGAGCGTGACTTTGTTTGTTTTTTTACTGCGAGCTGAATGGATGTAGTAAAGTAGGCATTTCATTCAGAAAGTTTGGGAAAAGGGTTTGGGGAGAGTTATTACAACCTAAGATTTTTTTTATTCCCTAATGAAATGTACAGATGAATTGTTCATCACAGAACTGACAATGTGAGCTAACAAAATCAACATGGTTAGTTTTGATTAGTGGTGTAACTGTTGACAAATCTCATGGTTCAGACCACACATATGGTTTTTGAGTGACGGATCGGATCATTTTTCGGATCAGCAAAATAGGATGGAGACAAAGGTAATTTGCTTTCCATTTAAACAAAAATATTACTGCAAAAACTACTGGTTTTAAAAAAACATAACTTAGAACCTGTAATTTTAATAAAAATATAAATCAAGAAAGAACCAGCTGAAAAAAGGGAAAATATTCAATAGGAAAAATGATCTTTGCTACTGTTGCTGATAATGTTAAATATAGAAATATAACATTTTGTACAACAGATCATATTCATTTTCAAATATTGATTCAACAAGTCACACATAAAACTTCATGTTTTATTATAGGTGGATCATTTTTGAAAACATATTCAGTGACATTATTTTGATAGTTGTTTGCCACCTGTTGGTTACACAATATAATTGCTACAACATTCACCAGCGTCAAGTTGCATTAAACAGTGATTTTAATCTTCAGCCTTTATATCTGAACAATAAACTGTTCTTCCAGTACTTCTGCATTAACTGAAAAAGTTTGAAAAACTGAATCTCTCTCGATCAAACGCAGATTTGAATGCAACGCTTTCATGGATTAACAAACATATGCGAATCATCATTTATCATTCATGATACGCTGATTTGAATTGAGATGGCGACCTTTTAATGTTTAATTGTGCAGCTTTACACTGAATGCATTAATGCAGGCTAAACAAGTAGTGACAGAAAACGCCTTTAAGAAAGTATATAGGTAAGTCCCACCACAACTCATCATTTCCGTCATCATTATATTTTACAGGGAAGCCAAAACACGTTCATAAATGTGATTTGAATGACAAAGGAAGTGATCTCTCTGCAATTATTATAAATGTTGGATTAACCTACAAGTTCAAAACAAGTTATTAATCCGCGGGTCATGTGCATTCCAAACTGTGGGCTGTGATTCGTACAGATCACGGATCAACCGTGACCAGATACACCCTTAGATTTGATATCATTTGTACTTTAAAAAGTTAGTCTACAATCGTCTGCCACTCTCCAAGCACTGAACTACCTGTAACATTACATGAAACAGTGGTTGTGTGTCTTACCTGCAGGTGCCCACTGGTTTGGGCAGCACTACACCAGCAGTGTACACAGCCTGAAAGATGCCCTCCAGGTTGACCCGTCTGGTGATCTCCCTGATGAGCACCGGAGCCACTCGTTTCGCGCGAAGTTTCTTATGCACACACAGAAAGTTAATCTCCACCATCTTCTTTTCTCTGGGAGGGTCAAACAGCAGACGTGGGTCAAATAAAAACAATAATAATAATAATAATAATATATAAACAAAATTAAAACAAGACAAATGCTGTACATACAAATCAAACTATGAACATATATGAGTAAACAAGTACATTACATTCTACTCAGCACAATATGAAATAAAATTGGATTATGAATTGGGTATGAAATTTTACATATACATTATAAAACCAAGCAAAACAATCTGTGGATTTTCTGATCATTCCTCTTATATAGACCGGTTGTTATTACTGGCAAAAGATTAAAGGGATCTTTCCTCCAAAAATGAAAATTCTGCTATCATTTACTCACCGTTTACTTGTTTGACCTTTATGAGTTAATGAGTCTTCTGTTAAACACAAAAGAAGATATTTTGAAGAAAGCTGAAAGCCAATAATTATTGACTTCCATAGTATTTGCTTTTCCTGCAATAGAAGTCGATGGTTACAGGTTTTCAGCTTTCTTTAAAATCTCTTCTTCAGAGTTCAACAGAAGAAACAAACTCGTAAAGGTTTGGGACCACTTAAGGATGAATTCTTTGGGTTGACTATCTCTTTAAGATTTACCACAAACATGCCTAATACTGGTGATGTTGCAAAAAGGATTGATGCACAGCAAAAAGGCTTTGGGGCAACACAACATTTGCGATGTAGATTAATTATTCAGTTACTTGTGCAGCACAATTAGAGATGCCTTCTAATGCCACATTTTTATTATAAACCTCAAGTCAATCACCTGCAATAGACAGTAGAACTGAAAGTTCTTTTCATGTGCTTATGCCGTAATTAAGCCAACTTTTAAACTCGTATTTGATTTAAACTTTACCTGTTGACGATGGACATTATGTTTGAGTATGATGAGTTTTTTTTATTTAAAACTGCAAACTAAAAATGTACTCACTATTTACTTAGAAACTTTTATGATTTTCTTTATTCTGTTGAACACAAATGAAGATGTTTTGAAGAAAGCTGAAAACCTGTAACCATACTTCTATAGCAAGAAAAAAAAAAAAAAAAACATTATGGAGATTACCATCCAGCTTTTTCATAATATTTTTTTGTGTAGAACAGAAGAAAGCAAATCAAACAGGTTTGTGACAAGAAAAGAGCGGGTAAATGATGACAATGCTCAGTTTTGACTGAACTACTAACTACGAATAAAAACTACAAATAATATGTAAACTTTTTTTAAATGGACAACTGGACAAATAATGAATTAAGTTCAAAATAATAAGTCTTATAAAATCAGATTTTCATTTACGAATATTGAATGTCATCTATTTTTTATTGACACAATCATTTAGTCATTTCACCTATGCTGAAAGCAAACCTATGCACAGCCGATGTAAAAATTATATGCAAATGTCACTAATGGCCCGTTTCCATTGAGTGGTACAGTACGGTACAGGGTCGGTACAGGTCACTTTTATCAGGGTTGCAATTCCCCTGCCAAAAGGGACCCTTTTTGGTGGGGGTGGTGTTTTAGACGGCATCATTCTCGCTCAAGGAAATGTGAAAGTAAAGCTGTAAGGGTCGTTCCCATATCATATGAGAAGCACTTCTCACAAAACAGATGCTATACACACATAAATACTTGTGTATAAAAGTTCACTACCAACCTTTTTATGAACATGATTTGATTAAAACTGCAGATCAATGATAGTGTGAAATAGCCTACTGTAACGTCTGTGATTATATGAAATAAACGCAACATAAATGAACACATACAGCCCCTCACAGTCTCCGATATGTTACCAATTACAGAAAAACTACACACAGCATACATTTAGTCCTTATTTGAGTTCAAAAACAATATAGTCTACAGTCAACGCAAACCTCTCATCTGTATCTTTAATCTTCACCAGCACATGTAACCTCTGTAAGAAAGTAATTCTGTCATTCCCAAGTTCATAATAGTCTAAAAGGTGTTGATAATAGTTAAACATTTGTTCATGTTTTAGTTTTCTGAAAGATTCATTTGCTCCACTGTTATTCCGCACTTCACTCTCGCGTTTGTCCATTTCTGAAAGGATCTTCAGAAGCACTTCAATATCCATGAGCATGTCTTTATCATTAGCTCGAGATGATCAATTTTTTCAAATATGGACGCGTGCGGAGCTCTCTGGAGTAAGTGAAATTGCTTGCACTTTTAGACAGGCTGGTAAAACAACAACAGAACACAGCTGATCTTGTTCTTCTTGGCTTTGTGGCTGTTCATCAAGACGATGAAAAGGTTTGTTTGAGCTCGGGTTGACCATGGCTTGTTATTATATGAATACTGTATATTATAATGATGTAATGTCTCGGCTGTGTTTTTAAAAATGCCGGTTCCTTTGTTTTCATTCTGTGTGTCTAGCCCTGCCTTTCGGTACCCTTTTGTCCTGCTAGGCACCATTTTAAAAGGGTACCCAAAAAGTGGTATGGTGCGTTTTTTTGGGTACTCTTTGACAGTGGAAACATCCATAAAAGCATACCAGTCCATACAACAATGTCTAGATGCTGATTTCAGAGGATTTAAACCGGTATGTAAATACACTTATGACTGCTTACATGTCGTAGATGCGGATGTTGGCTGGAATGGCACTGATGAATCCGACTAGCTTCTGATTAGAGTTCACTCTCACTCCACAATGCCACTGAGGCAACCAGCCTGGAGGACGCAGAGCCCTGTGACAAACACAATAGAGAGGAACTGAGACGAGGACACAAACTAAAAACTAAGTTGACATTTAAAAAAAAAAAAAAAAAAAAAAGGCAAAGAAATTGAGAATATATCACTTTGATCAAGGTTTTTTATAACCCATCTTTCAAACATTCTTACCAGAGCAGAAACTCAGGAGAGTAATCAAAACGAAACATGTTGTCGTCATCTTCCACGTAGTTTTCGTTCAGGAGTGTGTACAGCTCTTTCAGCTTCAAACAGAGAAAGACAACAGAAAGCATCTTTAAGGCCGAGTTACTTCTTGTTGTGTATTGGTATGTATAAAATAATGAAACATGCTGTACCACTGCAGCGTTTCCCAGGTCGAGAGTGTCCCAGGTGAAGCCCTGTGGGAGGCTGTAGGGCTCATCTCGTATGTTATCTTTATCTGGCTCAATGCAGCCATGTGACGTCACAGTCTCACCTATAAACAAACAGACAGACTCAAGGTATGTTTTTTCTACAGACAACAATATTGTAAAGCACATAATTCACAGTTCGGTGTGCGTCTCAGTTTTTGAAGCACCGTTTGATTCAATTTCAGTTCGGTTTGGGAGATAAAAATGTTAAAAGTATAATTAGTTGAAGTGTTTTATTATTAATAACATTTGTGAACCAACAGTTTAAAACAATTGGATTGTTTAAAATACTTGCTTGGTTTGAAAACAAACGTGGAAGTTATCCAATAAATAAAGTAACTGCCAAATCAATTAAGCAAAATATAGAATTGAAAGTGAATTCTCTTTAAATGACATAACAATATAGTAAAAATAGTGATGGGTCATATGGAAAGATATGGACTTTTTAGTCATTTAACATCAAGTGTCATGCTATTTTTTAAAAACGTAGCATGGATTAAAAGGTTGTCAGTAAATATTTAAAATTGCTCATGTTGACTGGCACAATTTTGCAATTAAGCATTTAAACCCAGCAGTGTCACTTTCCACGTGTGTTTGTTTGACTACACTTTATATTGATAATGGCAGGCTGTGATGTAAAGCAATGCTAAATGATTATACGATTAAATGATTATATGGTGTGATCACAAATTTTGCCATTATAATGTGAACAGCTTAAAATCACATTATCTAAGTCACAAAACTAAGAGTCAGTAGTAAAAACCAAGAGTCAAAACTAAACTATGTGCTCAAAGCACGAAGCAGAAGCTGAACAAACTTCCGGTGTACTACGTTTGGTGTAGATTTTAAAAAAGGACTGCATTCTATACATTTAACTACTGTATTATATACAAATATGTGTGATGTTACACCACTATCAAACCATTCTTAAAAAAGGACTACATTATGCATGCAAAGCCAGTTGCTGGTGATATCACTTCATAAAAAAAAAACAACATGCTCTCAGGTGGTCACACAGACCTGAAGTTTTGGTAGTCAATTGCTCTTATATGCAAACCGTTTTCACACAGTTTTAACTTTACACAAAAATGACACAAATGTAAATGATCAATACCAAGTTTAGGAACAGGCTGAGTGTCCCAGAACTGATAACTTCGACGTGTGGCCTCCTCCATGGTTTTAGCTGGACCCTGTCCCACTGAGAACAGCTCAATGGCCTTCTGGATCTCCTGTAACTTCTCGGCGGGAAGAGAGTTTACCTGATGGACACAAAAAAACAGGAGAACAAATA
>CAIGQQ010006950.1:71688-94149 GCA_903798035.1 Danio albolineatus
CGGCAGCCCTGATTCAGAGCTCTAAACATACACACAACCCACAACTTTATGGATATAAACAATTCATATGATCATGGTATGTGAAATTGGGTCATATCTCGAAAAGTACCCTTAATCAGCAAAAAAAAAAAATGCTTGGTGGTTTTGAGTTTTTGCAAATAATAGGAGATAGAAATTAATTTGGAGAATAAATTCAGATGTACGTAGCTAACATTGCACCCATGTGAATAATCAGCTGTCTCCATTATGCTTGCATTGTTTACAGTTGGTTTCTAGGTTACCAAAACTACAGCAGCAGCTCTAACAATATGAAGAAAAAACAGCTAAATTGCATTTAGGATTTGTATTTCTTTTTTGTTAACTTTGAAAATATTTGCTTCACATTAGGATGGAATCCCGGCTAGAGGTTCTGTGTGTTTTGTATGTTCAGCTCTCTTTGCTTATGACATATCTCATTAGGAATATGGCCAATACAGGTTTCTGCAGAAATCTTTATATACTGTATGGCTGGACCATTGTGTCTTCTCGTAGTCTGTTAAATTGTCTGTAAATATACTGCAATTGGTAAGGATTTTTTTCTATCATAACTTTTAGTTTATTTACTTTTAAATAAATCCGAATCAGAAAGAGCTTTATTCCCAGGTATGTTGACACATACGAGGAATTTGTTTTCATCACAGAGCTTCTACAGTGCAACAGAATTACAGAGACAAGACAAAAAAACAGATAATAAATATATTCAAAAAATAGAAGTGTTAAATGCAAATATACAAATTGACAAGTGTACATACGGGCATATTACTATATACAACATTATATGTGTAGCTGTTATGTGCAAATTGGCATGTAAAGTGTGTTGTTAAATAAGTGTATGTGTGTAAAAAAGGTGTATAGCAAGTAGTGATGTTGGTTTCACATTTATTATCATCAAGTGTTCATAAGATGGATTTGCCTGGTGGAAGAAACTGTTCCTGTGTTGGGCTGTTCTGGTGCTCTGTAGCGTCGACCAGAAGGTAACAGTTCAAAGAGGCAGTGTGTTGGGTGTGAGGGGTCCAGAGTGATTTTGGCAGCCCTTCTGCTCGTTCTGGATAAGTAAAGTTTTTGGAGAGTAGTGAGGGTTGTACTAATGATTCGCTCAGCAGTTCGAACTATTCGACGTAGTCTTCTGAGGTCAGATTTCGTAGCTGAGCTAAACCAGACAGTTATTAAAGTGCAGATGACTGATTCAATGATGATTGACGAAGATGTTCGCATGACAAATTTCTGCAAGTAAACTTTGAATTGTGAAACTAGTTATTTGTGCGCTTCACTGTTCTTGCGCATTGGTTGGTGCAACAACTGCTCTTGATTGCAGCAAGCCATTGAAATGTATGGGTTTCATAGCAAAACTTTCCGTGTCTGGTGTGAAAGCCACTTCAGACCTCGCAATGAAGCATGCTTTCATTCATTCATTTTCTTTTCGGCTTAGTGCCTTTATTAATCTGGGGTCAACACAGCGGAATGAACCGCCAATGAACCCTTCCAGCCGCAACCCATCACTGGGAAACATCCATACACACTCATTCACACACATACACTACGGAAAATTTAGCCTACCCAATTCACCTGTACCACATGTCTTTGGACTTGTGGGGGAAACCGGAGCATCCGGTGAAAACCTATGTGAACACGGGGAGAAAATGCAAACTCCACAAAGAAATGCCACCTGACCCAGCCGAGGCTCGAACCAGCGACCTTTTTGCTGTGAGGCAATCGTGCTACCCACTATGCCACCTTGGCGCCCATGATGCATGCTTGCTAAAAACATTAATAAGATTTACACACATCCTATTTATATACATCCTATAATATATTTTAAAAAGGTACTGCCCCAGTGACAGCTTTTGAGACTGTAGTTGCGGTGTGCAATTACTTATATTCATTACAAATTTAGTATTTATTCTTATCTATATTTTTTACCTCTCCGATGTGAACCAGTTTTAATTGTGTTTTCTTCAATGTACTGTATTCGATATGGAGCTGAAAGCAGATTATAAATTGTGTATCCGCGTGTATTTCTGTGACATGTCAGGACTTTAATTTGTATATTTACATAGATATGACTTGGGTATTACAAGAAGAAGGTGACTTAAGATGACACTGCACCTGTCCCCCGAACCCTAAGGCATATATATCATACAAACATTTTTTTTTTCAGATAGTAGAATTCACAAACTTTTCTCTGAGGGTTGGGGTAGGGCAATAGAAAATACAGTACAGTGTAAAGTCAATGGAAACCTATGTGTGTGTGTGTGTGTGTGTGTGTGTGTGTGTGTGTGTGTCTCAAACCTGATATAAGGCTCAGTGCTGCTGGCGCTGGTCACCTGGTCTTTGGTGAGGTATGTATTATGGGATGATGAGATGTAATAATGTGCCAGAGGTCTGTTCATGTCCTGATACACATGAGCGTGATCTGGGTTGAACACGTCATTCTCTTTTGAAAGCATGTACACGGCGAAGCCATTCTGGGTCATTAAGAGATTCTCCTTGGCTGAGAGGAAAAAAAAAAATAGTTAAATGCAAACTTCAGCAGTCAGCAGCAAACTTCAGATAACTGAGAGAGTGTTTTAACACATACTATGTTCAGTACAACAAGCATAACACCCTCAATTTGGTTAAGAACTGACAGGAATAATTGAGGTTTGTCATTTATTAAGCACAGTGACACAATTTTAAGCTCTTTGCTTCCTCCAGTTCGAGGAAGTGGACGGGTGTGGTTTTTCAGTGTATTGTTGAACCTGTGCGGCAGATTTCAACAGGTTGGATATTTTACAGTGCATTATTCAAACACAATGACAAACTAAAACCAGTTTTAACTAGGTATTATGTCATTTTTACTGACAATTTAAACAGTAGCACCGACAGGATATGATGTAGAGAAATACGACCAAGCTTTGATCTGACACTGCCTGCATGAGTGCTTTGTGTCTGGACAACAACTCTGAAAAACGGCTTCTTTTGTTGCTGCCATAACAAATGCTTGTTGCTTATCATTTTTAAGACCTAAAAATAAGAGTTGTTCCCTCATATATGACATTTGTTCTTACCCTGTTAGTATACAGCAGGGATCAGGGATCAGATTTTAGCTCCAACCCTAATCAAACACACCTGAACAAGCTAATCAAGCTCTCAGTAGGTGTACTTGAAACATCCAAGCAGGTGTTTTGAGACAAGTTGGAGCTAAATCCTGCAGGCACACCGGACCTCCAGGACAGAGATTGGTGATCCCTGGTATACAAGCAACAAAGGACTTAAATAATTACTATTAAATGTAAATTTGTTTTATGGCACTGTTACATAGGCATAGGCTGGTTTAAGGTTCTGATGGTATGATAACCTTGGATAAAAATATCACGGTTTCACGGTGTGATGGTATTGATTACTGCTCTAAAATATATTCTTTTAAAATATCTGGCTAAAAAACAAAACCTTTTTCCTCTTTGAACACAATCCATTTTTGTAGGGATGAAAATTATTATATGCATTTGTTTATATGGCAGAACATGTGTTTTTCCCCAAAGAGGGCTCACACAAATTTCTGATGAAATCAGGAACTGCTTTGTGGACTGTGGGGGTTTGATGATGTAGTCACGTGTTGATTGGTCAGTTTGAATGTCTCAGGATTTAGGCTTTGGTCACATGGTCAAGAAGGGTACAAAGGAAGGTGTTATACTCAGCTCTGGCTCTTTCTTCTTCTGCTCTGGCCCTTGGCATCTCCTGCTCTTTCTCTCTCTATCTCTCTCCCTCCCCCTCTCTCTCCCTCTCTCACTCTCTCAGGTAACTTTAATTTACATTTAAGCTGGGTACAATTATTATCATATGTTTTTATCATTTCATGTTTTATTGTGTCATACAGTTATTTGTAATTAATTCAGTTGTAACCATAGAGAATTATTGTCATTAAATCATCTCATTTTCAAATATTTGTCAATTACTTTTGATTTAACATCAACATTTAACGGTTCCATATTGCAATACAATATAATCACATAATAGCAACGCTCTCCCACATTTAAAGCTATTAATACTGCCCTTATTTCCGCTTTTGGTATAAGATTGCAGAAGGATGGTTTTGACTAGAATGTACAGTTTTTTACCATCATACTGATAATTTTTAGTCATTCGGCAGAACTACAGTTCAGAACCGCTGTAGTTAAAAAAAACAGCCTTACATTTTATTTTGAGAAACATTTTAAATATTTTGGGGCAGTAAGTAAAGTCTGCGGTCTTCGTTTGTTTCAAAAACACACATGTCTTTACAATTTACTACTAAAAATCTAACAAAAAAACAAATATATAACAAAAGAAATACTCATACCTTAGGAACGGTATAGCAGAAAATTTTGGCGGTATGAAAACCTTGACTTTTCCAAACCGCGGTATACCTTGAAAACGGTTATCGTCCCATGCCTACTGTTACATATTTATATAGCTTTGGGGTTGGGGGGATTCTAAGTTTCTCTAAATTTACTGCATTTATTATTTATGCATTTATTAAAAATATTTGTTTTATCAGAGATTCTTATTTATTTGTATTTGGCAGAAAATTACAATTGGACATATTATGGTTCATGTTGTGGTGTTTGTGGGGTGCAAAAATATAATTGGTTAAACTGACAATGGGCGGAATCACTAAATAATACAAACATTCCGACTTGGAACGCACACTTTCAAAGGAAAATAACTGACTTTAGCATTGTTTTCAGATAGACAAAAATGTTCACTTAGCATGTTTCCAAAACATCTGAAAACAGGTTATGGTATTTTTATGCTTTACAAGTGCTTAAAACAGCACCATTAGCTCTTCTGAAACATTGGTATTGGGCTACCTAAAAATTAGCCCAGAGCCCTGATCTAAACCTTACTGAATACGTCTGGAAAATCTTTAGTAACAAGAAAGCAAGAAAAAACTTGAACAAAGCAAGAAAAAGACAGCGAACAGTGGTGGAAACTGAAGAAGAGAAAACCAAGGTCACAGCATGAGACTAGTGATGTCTGTGGCAGCACATGTGATCACGTCATTCAAGGCAAGAGCTTCTTCACAAATACTTGATTTTTAACTGCTGTAACCCTCAGAAATCGCTGTTGTCTAATTTAGCTCACTTCGTTAACTACAAAAATAAACATTTTGGCAGAGTGGCTTGGTTATTTGGATATTTTTGCTGTTCTATTAGCATGTTATAAACGCAAATAAGATTCCTTCAAATTCTGAATTCATCACATTAGTTTAAAAAAATCAAGTTGTTCTTTAATTTTATTCTCCACTTTACAAATAAAAGCAAACGGTGCCTTCAAAAAAAGGTAATGTATAGTGTATCTATGTACCCCTGACGTTGAGCTCAAAGGTTTTGATGAGGCTCGTTGCGTGGGCCAGAGATGCATCTTCGCCCTGGTCGCCAAGAAAGTCACGCAGCTCCAAAGTTGTGAGCACATATCCGTTTGCAGAATAATGCCTGAAGACAGCGTCCAGCTCTGGCCTGCGCATCAGCTCACGACAGAACTCTTCAATCTCCAGATGATCCAGTCTGCCATCACACGAGCGATCACACTTCTGCACAATGAAGACAAAACAGAGAGATAACGCTTGAGGCGTCATTTACAATAAACAAGTAATTTATGGCATCGGCTGCTGTCACACAAACCTTGAAGAGTGTTCGTGCGTACTGCTCATTCAGGTCAATGTTGATCATGTGGAGCAGATTTTTCACCTCGTCATAGCTCATCTTTCCGTCCTGGTTTTGATCTGCACGTTTCAGATAACCTTGAATCCAGGTGCGGGGAGTTAGGGAAAACTAGACAAAACAGACACCGTGCAGACACAACAAGATGGCTGCCATAATAATGGAGAGTCTCCTACTAATATGATGAACGATACAGAGAGTTTGGTCTAAAAATTATGCTCTGCCTGTATCATGTCAAAATAAACTTATGAATACATACAATACAGTTATTATATTATTATTATTATTATTACTATTATTATTATTATTATTATTAGTAGTAGTAGTAGTAGTAGTAGAAGTAGTGGACACTTTGGTATTATACTGCATATACAGTATATACACTGTAAAAAGCAATAGCTGTTCTCACTAATAAATTAGTAATTTTATACTTAGTATTTAAATAATTAAGTATTTTATTTAAGTTTAAGTAATCCCAACTTTTTAGCACATTACATTGTTTAACTAAATACATTCAAGTAATTCTGACTTACAATAATATGTATTTACAACTTTTGAGTGGTGAATTATTTATTTATTATCATTATTACATTAAACCTTGGTTCAAAATTACTTGTTGTAAAGTTTTATCAATGCTATATTACAATAAAATGTTTTAGACGGTATTGTTTTTTAGGGCGGCACGATGGCACAGTGGGTAGCGCTGTTGCCTCACAGCAAGAAGGCTGCTAGTTCGAGCTCCGGCTGGGTCAGCTGGTATTTCTGTGTAGAGTTTGCATGTTCTCCCCAGGTTTCCTCAAAGTACAAACACATGCGCTATAGGTAAATAGGGTAAGCTAAATTGTCCGTAGTGTGCGTGTGTATATCCTGGTCCTCCAGGTTGGAGGTTAAGCGTAATGACCCACCTTGTAAAAATCAGATGTTACGAAACACCAACGACCCTGGGTGTGTTGTCTTTACTTGAATGTTTTAGTTCAGCTTACTTAATAATTTTAAAGGGGTGGTTCAGAGTGTATTTTTAAGGCTTGGTTGTGTTTATGGGGTGTAAAGCAATGTGTGCTCATGCTTCATTTGTAGAAAATCACGTTATTTTTTTATATATCTTACTTTGATTTTATACAGCTACTCAGCTAACATGAAAAAGACGCGCCCTCAAGTGGCTCTGAGTGGTCAGCTAACATAATGTGCTACGATTTGGAGATCAGCTCCACATCTCATCACATCACGTCTCTGTTATAACTTTACAGCACCTCTGGACACGCCCCTTTGCTGTGCAAGGTGTGTGTGTAGCCTGAAGGGTTTATGAAATCATTAACCCGGATGTATTTTCTTGTAGTCCTCAAACTTTGTTCGCTGTAGTTTGTGCTAAGCTAACTCTGTAAATGCCAATGTCTCCCTTTGCATTGAACTTTGAGCATCTTACATTCAGAGATGCTGTTTATGTTCACACAGCAACATTACACATCAACCAAAGTTTAAAATATGATATCATAGTGGACCACCCCTTCAAGGCAATTGTTTTTCCAATATTTTCTTAGTAATGTGAACAGTAATAAAAAGTTAACACAACGAATTATTTTGTCAACATTACTGAAGTTTACTTTAATAAGAAATTGTAAATACAAACTGTTTTAAGTTATGCTCACTTTAAATAAATACACTACTTACTAGAAATGTTAAGGCAATCGGTTTTCTCAATGTTTCTAAGTAAGATCAATGTATTACATTTTAAAGTGTATATATACATTCTATATTTTTTCAAGTGCTGTTTGAGGGATTGTTTTTTAAACACATTCTTTGCAAGATACTAGTATTAAGTTTAAAGTGCAATTTTCAAGGCTTAACTTGGTTACTAAACTTAACTTCATTCATTCATTCATTTTCGGCTTATTCCCTTTTAATCCGGGGTCCCCACAGCGGAATGAACCGCCAACTTATCCAGCATTTGTTTTACGCAGTGGATGCCCTTCCAGCTGCAACCCATCTCTGGGAAACATCCATACACACTCATTCACACTCACACACTATGGACAATTTAGCCTACCCAATTCACCTATACCACATGTCTTTGGACTGTGGTGGAAACCGGAGCACCCGCAGGAAACCCACGCAACCACGGGGAGAACATGCAAACTCCACACAGAAATGCCAACTGACCCAGCCGAGGCTCGAACCAGCTTTGAACCACCTTCTTGCTGTGAGGCAAACGTGCTACTCACTACGCCACCTTGGCGCCCTAAACTTAACTTAATCAAGTATTTTGGAAAGTCATTGGACAAAAGTGTTTGTTAATAATAAAAGTAATAGTTCTTAAGGGGCTAATAATATTCAACTACAAAATTACTTCAAAATGTAAAAACTGCTTTAATTCCAGCCAGACTAAAAGAAAGAAGACTTTCAAAATATAATTGGAAACACTGTGAAAAACGTACTTAGCCTGTTAACACAGCATTTGGGAAATATTGGTCTAATAATTTTGCCTGCAGCTGTATGTATGCAATTTTTCTTAGTTTCAAAAAATAAAAAAAATATTTTAATACAAATAAAACTAAAGATGGATATCAAAGAATACTTAAAACTAAATTTAAATTAAACTTGTATTAACCTTTATATTAAAACTACAATTATTAACCTAGGATAAAAGAAACTAATGCAAAACTACTTAATCTGCCATAGGTTTTTGACATAAAAACGATGTGTAATTGTATAGCCAAAAAAAAAAAAAAGAGAAAAAAAGAGAACAAGTGGCTTACAGGGAGAAGAAAACAAAGACAAGGAGGAACAGCATATGGCTGATGTGTTTGGTGGAGTGGCGTGCGGGATCTATATTTAGTCTCACCGAGCAATGTAGAGCATGTTTTCATATGCATTTACTGACTAAAACTGGCCAGGGTAACCAAACCTAAGCCTTCGCTCTAATTACTATAATTAAACGTACACAGCACTAATGCATTGCGAATGTGTGTCTGCTTGCAGTTGGGAAAGACTCGTGTTGGGTTGTTATTCTTTTCCTTTTAATAAGGATATTGGTCGAGGATCTCTTTCTGGCTCATGTTGGAGATGCGGTCTTTGAGTTTGCGGATGCCTCGGACCCAGTGCTCAGCTTCCTCCTGTGTGTGGCAGTACAGATCCAGACTTTTCTTTCCTCCACGGAAAACCAAGGTGAAGCAGTTTCTCTCTGGAACCAGATCTTTCATCCGTCGCAGACACTCGGACTGACAGCCCTCACGCACACACTCCACCTCCGTCACTGCGACTGAGACAAAACACAGACAGACACAGAGTTTAGTCCATTGCTATTGCTCTTCATTTACACACAGCTGTCTGCATCAAACAGATGTACAAAAACACTTTTAAAACTAAATGTTTTGGTGACCTCAAGACCTCAATATAGGCTAACAACCCATGCAAACAAAATTATGCAAAAAATTACATTTGTGCACACCTTTGTGTGTGTACATTTTTTAAACAAATCTAAAAATAAACTGCAACCAAACTAAACAATAACAATAATAACAACAACAACAACAACAACAACAACAACAACAACACTACTACTACTACTACTACTACTACTAATAATAATAATAATAATAATAATAGATTGACTAAATAATTAAACAGGTTTTATCAAATTAAACAATTTAATTAAAACTAAAAGCGATTTTTAGCTTAATTAAATTAGATGAATTAAATCTATTTAATCAAACTAAATTAAGCTAAAAACATGTCTTAGCTATGGTATTAAATAGAACAGAACAACAGAACAGAAACTGGGATGTGACACTGACAACAGAAGTGCGGATCCAAATGCAGGTTTATGAAGAATGGTTAGGCTAGCAATGGTCAACACAGGAGCAAAGAGATGTATACAGCTAATCCAGAGTTGTAGTCAGATACACAGGCAGAAGGTCAAAAGGCAGGCAGCAGATAGGGATAAACAGATAAACAAGGCAATGATCAAAACACGGCAAAGCAACTAAACAGTAAACAAGACTCAGCAACTACAGTGTGTGTCTGTGCTGCTTACATAGTTCGTGTAATCAGTCCTTAACAATCCTCCAGCTGTGTGTGTGCAATCAGTCAGGATCAGGAACATCTGTGTGTGTGTGGTGCATGACTGGGTATTGTAGTCTACAAATGTGGCGGATTTGTAGTCTGTTAGTGCTCAAGTGGCCACGCAATGAATTATGCAAACTTAATATAAGTTAATATAAAGGAAACGAATGAGTTATAAAACAATTCTTCCCCTCACTGTTGTCGTGAAGGGTAATATTAGCTATATGAACCAAAATCATTCTTTGTACTAGGCTGTGGCTTTTTTTATGCTACAAAGTTTTGTAAAGCCATTTTAACAGTGGGCTCAATATAAATTAGCTCCATATGGAGCCAGGTCTAGTGGAATTTCGATGAATTGCAGTTTCAGTTCCGTACACTTCCGTATTGGTTTCCCAAGGGAGAGCGGGAGGTTGCCGCTTGGTATATCTGCACAGGCTGGGTCACTGGTGACCGTGACAATAGAATAGAATGCCTTTTTGTCACTGTACACATATTAAATGTACATTATATACATGTGCAATAAGATTAAGTGCATCTCACTACTCAAATGCAAACATGTAAATATATCCTTACAATACAAATCACACTAAACAACAAGGTACAGAATAAAATAACTGTAGATGATAAAGAGTAGTGCAAAAATAGGGGTTAAGAGGGGAGTAGGGTGAGGTGGAGTAAACAGTTCTGAGCTTTAAAATAACTAAACTAACCGAAATAAAAAGAAACGAAAACATTAAACAAACAAGCAATTTTTGCTGTGCCCTTTTACTTCAAAAGTTCTTAAAGAATTGCAAAATTAATGTAAAACAAAATAAAAAAATAAAAAAATCTAAACTAAAACAAACAAAAAAACAAAAAAATAAATAAACTACATGAATTAACATGTAACGCAAAACAAAAACATATTTCAAATAAAAAATAAATAAATAAATAAACAAAACCAAAATATGAAAGCTATCTTAACTGCATTCAAAAATAAATTCAAAAGAAAAAATAAGCACCACAAATTATACTAAACACTTACTTATTTATCAAATGATTATATGCTTAACATATATATCAAAACAAAAATATAAAACAATACTAAAATTAAACAAACAAAATATAAGTCTTAACAATCAAAAGATAACATCAAAAGAACCAAAGTAAATAATCCAGATTAACACTTAATAAAAGCATACCTAATAAAACAAACAAATAAATATATAAAGACCAATCAAGACTTATAATAATAACACAGCTCTACTATATTAGCTTTCAAAAACAATAAGTAGCCTGGAAAATGATAAACAAGTAACCAGAACGCTTAAATAAACACACAAACAAACAAACAAACATACTTTGTTACGCTAGACATATGCGTGAACCTTGTAAAACATGACCTGTGCATCAACAGAGTGCTAAAATAAATGTTTGCTATTTGCCCTCATTACCCCTAAAACACATGCAGACACCTGTCAACACACTTGACAGCCAAGATGAAAGCACTCGACAGACAAACTACATCTAATACAATGACAATAAAACAATGCTACTGTAATATCACAATAATATCTTTTGTACACAAATCGAGGAATCATAATCTTGTAATAGACAGTAGTAGCAACAGCATTGCCTTTTGACTGAAAAACTCCTACACTGTAAATAAACAAAGAGGCACAAGGACAGACAGACACACACTCTGAAAGGCCAACGACTCTCTGCCCACTGCCAGCGCCTGCCTGACAAACATGCATTCATGATTCTTGTGTATATGGAGAAGAAGGGTGTTCATTTTAACAGTGCGTGTGTGCAGTGAATGGGCGTTTACTACGACACTGGCATTCCTCGCTATCGCCTGCTGTGTAGATCGGAGGTTTTGTGAACTCTCCAGGGCATCGTGCCACCTGGACAGACTCATCACAGAATGGCATCATTTAATGCAGACTGTTTTAAAGTTGCTAGTACATTTTCATTTTTGGGGGGTGAACTATCCCTTCAAGGCAAGACACTGCAGGTGAAAACAATTTCAATAAAAACACTGTAAAAAAATCCTCGTTGCCTTAAATTTTTAAGCTAAATCAAATTAACCTAGTCTATTAAACTTATTAACTAAGTCCATTGAACTCACATTTTGTTAAACTGACTTAAACTGCTTGCATAACTTAGAAAATTAAGTTATAAGATAATAAACTTTAATAAGTTGAAATAAATTAAAGCATATGCGGTCAGAACTAATTGTTCCTATTATTTTTTAGAGTGTAGGCTAGTTCACCACACTTCTCCAGATCATTGACTGCATTAAAACTGCCAAAAATCTGAACATTTCCTGTTATTGTCAGGGTTTTGCCACTATAGTCTTGTAAATTCTTGTTTTGGAGTCCAGACACTAGTTCTGTCTTGTCCTGTGTGCTGTGCTCAGCTCGGGTTTTCTCGTGTCGAACACTCATTTTTTTTGGTCATTGTGTGTCTATATGGGCACCGTCATGGGCGCGCTCAGCTCATGCACGCTCCTGCTTGATGTGGGTGCGCAAGGTCTGGGTGTGCTTGGGACGCGCGCCCCTGTACTAGTGTTTAGCCGCCTTTCCACTGCACATGACAAACGACAAGCGACAGACCGGAAGTCATTCATTTCCTATGGAGAGTAGTCCGGGAGCTGCGTGGAGTTCCGATCATCTCCGTATGCGGGAAATTCGGATCCGATTTGAGCTGCGGATCCGTTGAAATATTTGAACTCCTGCGACTAGACCGTATGCAACCAGCCGTCCGGAAGTAATGTATTTCAGTGTTGTGAGAAATAGGGTTTTTTCGTTATTTTTTTAGTCAGAAAAAGTCTGTATTAAAAAAAAAAAAACATTTCTATTCATAAATGAGTAATAAAAATATTATTATAGACATTTTTAGCGGCCTATGAGTTTCAATATTCATTTATTCATCCATTCATTCAACCATGGTGAACACACAGAGAATAAAGGCCCTCGCTCTTGCACTCCTATTTCGGACACTGCGAGAATCCTTTATTTCGGTCACTACGAGGATCAGCGTCTCCCCCATGGTGCCCGACAACACTGAAAATACTGTGCGACTGCCACAAGGGGGCGTATTCCGACAGTCGTGTCCAAATGTCGTGTGCAGTGGAAAGGCGGCTTTTGTGTTTGTTCTGTCAGCATCGCGCCATTTCATTCTTAGCGTCTCAGTCTAGTTGGTTTCGGTTTTGGATGGTGCTGAGTTGAAACATGCGCGTTGCATATGAGTGAGCGCACAGTAAAGTGTTTTCATTTATCATGTGCTCGTGTCTTGCATCTGTTTGTTTGTGTTGTCTAGGCACGTGGCTCTGTGTTTACATTGTGGCCGCGTGCTTCCGTATTGTGCTTAGTGAACACATTAAAGAGTTCTCTCATTAGCTGCGTGTTCTTGTCCCATTTTATGTGAGCACATGGCTTGTGGTGTTTTTTTGTGTCATGTGCTCTCCCGTCTATTGTCTAGTCCCACCTTCCTTGTTAACCCATTATTAGTTTATCATGTTCAGTTGTTTGTTTGTTAATTATTTCTGCTTATGTCTGCTGTCCCGTGCCAGTTTGTTGTCGATACCCCTGTCCTGTCGTGTTCTCCAGTCCTGAGCCCTACCAGTCTGCTCATTTATTTGTTTTGTTAATGTTTTCCCCCTCAGGGTAGTTTGTTTTTAATTTAATTTAATTTAATTTAATTTAATTTAATTTAATTTAATTTAATTTAATTTAATTTAATTTAATTTAATTTAATTTAATTTAATTTTATTTTATTTTATTTTATTTTATTTTATTTTATTTTATTTTAAATAAATTCACATTTTCCCTGCATTTGAGTCCTCGCTCCTTTTCCCCACCCACAACTGTGACAGTTATAAGCTCTCTAAAATACGGTTTAAATGTTAATGCTGCATTATTTAATTATTATATTAGTTGTTATTTAAATATATGCACTAATTTGCATATATTTCTAGCACAAAAATCTAAACATTGGATAAAGTCAGTTTCAAAATTACACACACCATATACCAGAGTCAAAGGTTTGTATAATCTATTTCATAAAAAACATGTCCTTTTTTTCTACATTCATGAGCTTCATGGCTCAGTGCTGGAAAAGATTGCAAAAGTGAGACAAAAGACACACTTAAAGCTGTATTTTGAATGTTTTATTTACATTAGATTGACAAAAATACTTCATGTAACAGCTAAAAAGCCGAACTCGCCATGACTGCACCTGTGTCTTTGCCTGTAGTGTCTCAGCTTAATAAACAGGCTAAATAACAGAGGCATGAAGTGATGCATGATATAATGTTGCATAATGCAAACACATGCACACATAGTCATGTACTAGCTGCAATGTTTATTTTGTTCAAGCGTGTGGCAGTGTGAGAGAGGCATGCTGGGATAGTAGAGGAGCAGCTGAGCATGCATTCCTGAGTGTGACACAGAACTAGACAGAAACACAAGAAGAGTATGTCTCGTCTGTTACTGCTGTCTCTATTGAGCAGTAAAAGCAAAAAGGTGTTATTGCTGTGCAATGTCTTTATATGATTGGGGTCAAAGAGATTATTATTATTTTAGACTCATTGCTCACCAATGATGTATTTATTTGATCAAAAATACAGAACAAAAACAGCAATACTCAAAATTGTGAATTTGAAAATGTAAATCACACCTGTGGTAAAAAATTTTATGCAACCTTTTAATGAATGAAAATCTCAATTAGGGTGACAGGCAGCATTTCGAAAGATATATTTACAGTTAATTCCACCTGTTCATTAAATGTGAACAAAACTACAATAATGCAATACCTAATTATTTTATTTAAACCTTTACTTTTTTTTTTTTAGATAATTGTGGCTACCGGAATCTTATATACACAAAGGGATGTTTTAAACATCTACCCAATAACCATCTGTAATACATGTATATTATTAAATGGTCATGAAACTGTATTTATACTAAACAATACCCACACTGAACGACTATTAAATTATTCAGTCGAAAAATATATTTTTTAAAATTTGCAAGAAACAAAATACTGTAGCAAATATTTGAGGTTTATATATTTAATCTAAATTAACAGTAAAAAAATCATTAACTGACACAAAAAAGTCATAACTACGGTGGCCGAGAAAGGTTAACGCGCTGCAATTTAAGACAGATTAAGAATAACTTGCTGCGCGTTTCATCCGTTGTTTGTGTTGTGAGAATTTGTAACAGTCAAGTTGATGAAGATCGTTTCTTAATTTGCCGGTGTTTTCTGTTATTGCCTGTGCTTTCTTAAATTGCAGCGCGTTAACCTTTCTCGGCCACCTTACATAACTGTTTCAAAAACGTTTCATTAACTGATCCAATGTTAATCTACCAATTTATTGAAGTACACATATCGTTATTTATGCTCTTGCAATACACTGACAACCAGCACAAACATACAGTGATGAGAAAGTCTCCTCAGAATAAAAGCACAGGCTTGATCATGAACAGCTTTTCCACAATCAGAGGATATTCACACAACTACCAACACCATCATGGTAACACACATTACTAAAATAGTGCAATATATGTTCATCTAAAAGCATTAGATGTAACCCAAACCCCATAGTAACCCCATAGTAAAGAAAAATAACTAAAAACACAATAACGAATAATGGTTATTTACCATATAGTGGTATATATATATATATATAGCTTACTGTTTACTAATGTACTGTTTATACTAATGAGTGTAATATATTTCATTCAGTACCTGTACAAACTTCGGATGTGTGTGCATTACATGATCTGTGTCGCTATATTTTGGCATCTCGCATCCAGAAATTCATATGTTTAATGATTTGTTTCACTAAAGTGGATGAATGAGGTGAGCGGACGGTCTTTTGTGCAGTTTAGAGTACTCAAAACATGTTTTTTCTTAAACTACAGTACAAAGGGCAATCCGAAGAAACAATGAAGCACAAATCTGTTCCAATTAAAATAAAAACACTAATTATTATATAACAATAAATACATAATAAACGATGTGTTATAAAGAATTATTTATATAACAAAACACAATAACACAGTTATGTCTGTGATTACTAACGCATGTGACTATGTTTGTGTCAGAGAGCAAACTATTAAATCCCACTGAGTCACATGATTAGTTACAGGTTCCCTTTAGTCCTCAGGGTTTCATCAGAAAGACCCATAATTCTCTCTGAAAGCATGGATTATTCATAAACATATGACCTGGGTTTTAACCTACTGTAAGGCTGGACTCTAAAATGATTTTTCCAAGTTTGTTTTAAAAAATAATAACTATTTCCTTCTTTCTATTTATAATTTTCTTGTTTTATTCAATGTTTTTCTTGCCATCTGTGCATAACTATTTGTCAATTTTATAAAACGAGACTAAAAGAAATAACACTCTAACAAGAGAATCTCTCGCCCTCATAAAATAATATATAAATAAATAAATAAATAAACATGTTTTTTTTATTTCATTAAAAAAGATCATGATTAAAAGATCATGATCTTAAAAACATTGAAATCATAATTTTGGCTGCATTTAGTATGTTTTTATTAAACTTCTGTTGTCATGTACATTTATGTAGCTATAGTTTCGCCATGGACTGTAAAAAATATGGACGTAGTATCCGTGACGTCACCCATAGGTTTCTGAAGAGCGCAAAAGAGGCTACACGTGGGCATGGCCAACCGGCGCCATTTTGTTGGCGCGTCACTGCTCCAGCTGGGGGTATCCAAATAAGGGCAAAGAGGCGGAGCATGAGCGGAGTAACAGAAGCATGCTAGCGTTTTGCTTAGTTTGGTAGAAACGCTTAATACTTCATTACCTGCGACTCATTAGTGTTCTGAGCACATGTGCTTGGTTATGTACTATATTAATAAAGTGTTTAGCCTTTTTAAAAACACTATTGCAATATACTGAGCCACTAAACATTGATCTTATGACTTTTTTTACAGGAGGGAAATGCGAATTACTTTCAAATACTTCAGATATAGTCTGTGTTAGTAAATGCAGGGCTATTTATGAAATCCAGGCATAACACTGTATGGTAACGCTTGATGACTGTTTTATAGCCTACTGCTAATCATTCTGTCATATTCTGGAGGGCATTACAGCGCATTACAGAACATTATAAATGATAAATTATCTTAATTAAAGCAAGTACATTTATAGAGATGGTAATTAAGTGTATAATTTCACTCACCTGAGAAATGGAGACCCCGTGAATGGTTTGTGAGCACAATTAACTGCATACAGCATGCCATATTATCTAATAAATGTGGGAAATAATTCCAAAAGGCAGCTGACTGTGTAAAGCCACATAAACAAAACAAAAATAAGATGTATATACCGAGTTCAGCGGCTAATCAGGCGGAATCAGCTGAGGTGACGTGCCGGCGACCAGCGAGGCTAGCTGTCACTCAAGTGGCCACGCCCTTAATTATGCAAACTTAATATATCTTAATATAAAGGAAACGGAGGAGTTGTAAAAATAATTCACCCCCATCAGAGTTGTCATGAAGGGTAATATTTGCTATATGCATCAAAACCATCGATTGTACCAGGCTGTAAACATGTTTTTCTCAGCTGTAAAAATGGCCAATTTACCATTGCAGTCAGAAACCCCCCTGGAGTTTATGGAGCCAGCCCCCGAAGACGAGTCAATGTATTGCAGTTTCAGTTACTTCTGTATTGGCTTCCCGAGGGAGAGCGAGAGGTTGCCGTTTGAGTTTCGCCATGGTACGTGTAGTAAAATTATGGTTGCATAAATGAAGTTTAACCTGGCCAAAAACGGGTACTACAGTTTTACAATAATAAACCCCTTGTTGTACGGGAGTGAAGTGTTATGAATGGGATTATCGCAGGAAGTCTGATTCTCTTCACTCACTCCGGATTACCCTTCCATCTGAAGAGCATAAGTGAGATTAAAGACAGATTAACCATCATCTGAACAGCTAGAGATTAGAGATGATAGAGCAGCCCGTAATGTCTCTGGCCACGGATGAGTCTGTGGTGTGTTTCTGTTATGCTAAGAGCAAAGGTTGAATTTGTGTTATTAAAAAGAGATCATCAATCACCTGAAAAGCATGCTGCAACTAACAGATTGGGACAATTAATCAGCGCATGTCCTACAAAATCTCTATATAAAGTAAAAGCACATCATCTTCTGGTCTAGCGTTCAAAGAGAGCTTCAGACATCTCCGGCTGATAATCACAGTTATTAGACTGAAATATTTCGCATTTAATTTCCTGGCTTTGTTTGATCTTGTGAAACAAGCCAAACAAAACTAGGAAATAAAACTGGAGAGACGCTGAGTGCGAATATGCAGACACATACGCACTTGGTTTAATGAGCAAAGATGCACATAAAACTTTATGGGTTTTCTGTTTGCTGTTGCATTGATTGAAAAACCTGACAAACCAGTAAATCACAGACTGGTCAAAGGGGAATTGGTTTAATAATGAAAAAAAGGTTCAACTAGATCCCAATCCCAACATTCACCCTGGTGTTTTTTTTCAGTGTTGTATGTTCTCTTTTCATCTTTAGATCACAAAAGGAAAATTAATTCAAAAATTATTTTTATATTTACAGAATCCACATAATGTCAGAAGATAAAGACCAGCACTGAGCTTTTAAAAAATACCATAATAGTATTATTAAATTGATTAAATTTTGTTATATTTTATTATTATACAATTATTCAATCTTGTTAGATTGTTCTATTGTAACACATTGTAAAAAACAGTTACACTTCATATAATATTAGATAGGTAACATATTATTAATAATTATTATTCATTCATTCATTCGTTCGTTCATTCATTCATTTTCCTTCGGCTTAGTCTCTATTTCAGAGGCCAATTCAAGCATTTGTTTAACAAAACGAATGCCCTCCAGCCACAAGCCAGAACTGGGAAACACCCATACATTATGGTCAATTTAGTGTATTCAACTCACCAATAGCGCATGTCTTTGGACTGTGGTGGAAATCGAAGCACTCGGAGCACAGAGGAAACCCACTCCAACATGGGGAGAACATGTAAACTCACAGAAATGCCAACTGACCTAGTTGGGACTCAAACCAGCGACCTTCTTGTTGTGAGGCAACAGTGCTAACTACTGAGCCACCATGCTGCATTCCCATATTAAAATTCATTCATTCATTCATTTTCTTTTCAGCTTAGTCCCTTTATTAATCCGGGTTCACCACAGCAGAAAGAACCGCCAACTTATCCAGCATTTGTTATACGCAGCGGACGCCCTTCCAGCTGCAACCCATCTCTGGGAAACATCCATACATTCTCATTCACACACATACACTATGAACAATTTAGCTTACCCAATTCACCTGTACTGCATGTCTTTGGACTGTGAGGGAAACTGGAGCACCCAGAGGAAACCCACGTGAACACGGGGAGAACAAGCAAACTCCACACAGAAATGCCACATAATAAAATTAATATTATTAATATTATTATTATTATTAATATTGTTATTAACTTTATTTAGTCATTCCACACAGCTCCAAGCATTCCATTTTTGAAATTGAAAAACTAATCTTAAACTGACTTCTAATGTTCACTTTTGGTTTTTTCACCCCACAAACCAAACATTTTTTTTCATCTAAGGAAATATTTCATTTCTTATACTCAAGAAACAGCTATTGAACATTTACCTTATGTAATTACCTGTCTTAAATTACCTGCAATTACCTGTCTTAAATACATTTTACATATATTATTCGCGGATCCTTTGATCTAAATATTACATTTCACACAATGTAATAATTACACCATTAATTAAACCAAATTAAACCTTGATTTTAAAGCATATGCTTTACTCTAAATAAAGTAAACAACAAAATTGATGGGCGCCACGATGGCCTAGTGGTTAGCACGTTCGCCTCACAACAAGAAGGTCACTGGTTCGATTCCCGGCTGGGCCAGTTGGCATTTCTGTGTGGAGTTTGCATGCTCTCCCCGTGGTTGCGTGGGTTTCCTCCGGGTGCTCTGGTTTCCCCCACAGTCCAAAGACATGCGGTACAGGTGAATTGGGTAAGCTAAACTGTCCGTAGTGTATGTGTGTGAATGACAATGTATGGATGTGTTTCCCAGAGATGAGTTGTGGCTGGAAGGGCATCCGCTGCGTAAAACTAATGCTGGATAAGTTGGCGGTTCATTCCGCTGTGGCGACCCCAGATTAATAAAGGGACTAAGCCGAAAAGAAAATGAATGAATGAACAAAATTGATTTCCTACTTCAATTAATACAGTACTCTATACATACCAACACAGAGTTTAACCAAAAACAGAGACCTCCATACTTGGTACACAATACACAAGAATTTAATTTCATTCATTTCATTTCGGCTTAGTATCTATTTCAGAGGTCACCACAGCGCAATGAACCGCCAACTACTCCAGCATATGTTTTGCGCAGCGAATGCCCTTCTAGTCGCAACCTAGTGAGGGGAGGACTTTATTTCAGTATGAACATATTATTTTGAGTAGAAAAAAACTCTAGATGTCATAAAACAGGAAGTTCCTACACCTAACAAAAACAACAACCATTACACTGTAAAGAAATCTGGAAAAGAGTGAACATTTTAAACTGCCCCAGTGCATATTTAAACCCCAGTATCAGAAAGTTGAGTTGATTTTACTTAATTGCCTTACTTTGATATTTTTGTCAAGCATAAGCAATATGAAAAACACTAAAATACAAGTTCTAGATTGAATTTCTACAAGCTTGAAGTGAATACAAATACCAAACGTAGTTAATGTAATTAATCTACATATCATGCAATTAAATTAGACATTTGGAAAAATGAGACCCATACATGGTACATTTATCAAGGGTAATATGAGGACATCTGTAATAGCAAATCATCACACAACCTTTATGGAGCTTCAGAATAACTCATGCAGGATTCAGGCTTTTTTAAAATTTAAATTAATTGAAAATCTGCAACTTGACTGACCTGAGATTAATTGGGTCACTGCTACAGTTCATTACACTAAGCCAAATCCACCCACCATGTTAAAATCGGTGCTGTTCATTTACTAAAAACGAACGTCATCTAGCGTACGTCATACTGTAGGCCTACTGTGTCCTTTGGGATGAGGTTAACAATAGGCACTCAAAGAGAGCAGAGCAAACATACCATTAATAATCTCTTGTTTTGACTTAAAGCCAAATACTCTACAATATACTATGAGGTCAGAATGAGGTTAGAAAACGAAAGGGTCAAAAACGCAAATCCTAACTGATTAGCAGCAGAATGTTTATATGTTTCCATATGAAATGCTGTCTAAAGATTTCTTCTATAATTATTATTTTTCTTAGGCTTTTGAGTGTAGGTTCTAAATTAAAGTAGTACTGAAGCAGCTCATACACATGTAAACACATGCTATCATTTACTCTCCTACCAAACCAGTTTGAGTCTCTTTTTGCAAGTAAACACAAATATAAAACAGATATTTCAAAGAATGTTGGAAACAGCCATTGACTTCCATAGTATTTGTTTTTACTACCATGTCACGCATTGTTTCATACGAGATACAGTAGCATTTCATGTGGACTTTATGTAACATTATACTTACCGAATTGACCCTGAATACTGTTTTCTTAGCTTGTCACATGATTTACAAACCATTGTGCTAATAGGTGGTTTGCAATCACCTGATTTTGGTGATGCATGACATTCAGATGGACAGCAGAAGTTAAAAACTGAATGGAAGACACAGAGGAAAGTCTGTATTTTTGCGATTTATACCATATTTCGAAAGAGATACGAATATAAACGATCCTTATATTATAAAGAGTTCTCTACTAAACTAAAACATATTTGGCTTGCCTCCCCCTTTATGAGCAAAATCTTTTGGAACTCTATAAAACCTGTCCTGGATTTCTCATTTTGGCTGATGTAAACAATTATACACAAACACATAACATTGACATAAAAATGTTGATGTTCTGGTAGCGATTCCCATGCAGAAGAATCACTTCCGGCTCTCCATCTGAATTTCTCACATCAAAAACGTTACATAAAAACAACCTATAGTTACATTTTGATATTTGTATGGTTGTATTTTTATGCAGCTCAAGCTGTACTCACAGGTATGCTGTCTTTTGAGGGACCTTTTGGTGGACTCGCACCACACCGTCACACAGTCCTCCAAAAGCTTCAGGCTCCTTTCCTTCTGCCAATGCTTAGATCGAACCTTCATCATCTGTGACCCCTGCAGCATCAGAAGCACATCTTCATCGTCCAACACACCTACGACACACACACACACAACTTTAAAATGAGTTTTTCTTTCCAGTCAGTTCAGCACACCTGCTACACATTATAAACCTGCAACTCCAAGAGTTATACATACTGTAATTCACTCCTAATGCATCGTCCCAAGGTTGTTCTCATATGCGTGCCAGAGATTAATACTTCCCAGCACTGAATCATATACTTTTTTGATATCTCATCCAAAACATGAACCAAAATCAACATATTACTCAACCAACTTCCAAACTAAACATAAGTGCTGGCTCGCGCATACTCGAGACGTGAGAGCACCGGCGGGTCATAGGCTACGGTCACAAACATGAAGACTGATGTCATGCTAAAATGATGTAAGACAGCATCACAAGGGAGTCAATGTCAGCAGCAATGACCACACATATTTTC
>CAIGQQ010006950.1:94159-128326 GCA_903798035.1 Danio albolineatus
TTTTTTTTTGTTAGCATTTATTATTATTTCTTTTGGATATGCGTTTTCACATTCTGATTCCAATGCCTGATCATTAAATTATTAAAATGACTAAATTAAATGAAATATTCTTAAAAACAAAATATAGAGTGTACTTGCGTTATGATGCTATTATATTGCCATTCTGGCATTAAAATGACAATAATATCGTTTATCGCAATATTTTTTGGTGCAATATATCGTACAAAATAATAGATATCGTGACAGGCCTAATCTGGAGTCACCACAGCGGAATGAACCGCCAACTTATCCAGCATATGTTTTATGCAGCAGATGCCCTTCCACCTGCAACCCATCTCTGGGAAACATCCATACACACTCATTCACACACATACACTATGGACAATTTAGCCTACCCAATCCACCTATACCACATGTCTTTGGACTGTGGGGGAAACCGGAGCACCCAGAGGAAACCCACGCAACCACGGGGAGAACATGCAAACTCCACACAGAAATGCCAACTAACCCAGCCGGGGATCGAACCAGCGTCCTTCATGCTGTGAGGCAATCGTGTTACCCACTACACCGGCAGTCAATATAGTTGTATATAATAGAACTATATAATTTGTAAAATATATATAGCAAGCATTATGGATGTGACATTTACAGTAACTTCAAACATAAATTCACAGAGAAAGTATACGTTATTATATTGAAACATCTGTTTATATTTACCAAAACAACAAACCACAGAGTTGTGGGATCAGAAAAATATCAATCTGTAGACATTTTTTATTTTTTAAATGAGGAAAGTAAACATGCGTTATGGATGTGACCATAAAAGTGTGCAAGTTTACAATATACAACGTACTTTGTAGAAATCCTGTAAATTAAACTGCACAACCCAAAATAAATGATACTAATCAAAAAAGGAGGTTGTCTCAGTACAGAACAAAAAGGAAAAAGCTTGGTTATGGATGTGACACCTTTCTGTTATGGATGTGACTTGTGTGATTTTGGTGAATCAAATGTTCATTCATTCATTTTCTTTTCAGCTTAGTCCCTTTATTAATCCGGGGTCGCCATAGCAGATTGAACCGCCAACTTATCCAGTATTTGTTTTACGCAGCGGATGCCCTTCCAGCCACAACCCATCTCTGGGAAACACATTCATACATTCTCATTCACACACATACACTATGGACAATTTAGCTTACCCAATTCACCTGTACCGCATGTCTTTGGACTGTGGGGGAAACCGGAGCACCCGGAGGAAACCCACGCAACCACGGGGAGAACATGCAAACTCCACACAGAAATGCCAACTGGCCTAGCCGGGGATCGAACCAGCGACCTTCTTGCTGTGAGGCGAACGTGCTACTCACTACGCCACCGTGGCGCCCGTGAATCAAATGTAATTATCTAAAAAACATTGCAATAGAGGCTCATTCTGAAAACGCAGTCCTATGTACGTTTCTGGAGGCCGCTCATTATGTAGTCAGAGGTACGTAATGGCTGTGTTGAATTTTTTAAACGATCGCCACAGGGCGGTATGACGCGGTTCCTTTTCGTGCTTACCAGCTGACCGCTTACCTCCGTGTGGACGACTTTCCCGCTGCAATCAGTTTGTTAGCTCGCCATGTACATCGGCGGACTTGAGATGCAGAGAGGAGTTGACCACGACGACGGGGTTCGAGTCCGGTGAAGAGCGGTTCCAGAAAGCAGGTAAGACAAAAACAGAATCCAAAAATAATAATAATAATAAACCAGTAAATAATGGGGTGAGAACGTGGTAAAAATGAGGCGAGGGCTTTTATTTTTTTCTGGATTGCTTTTTTGAAAATTGTTGGTTGGGTTTAGAGAAGTAAGCGTGTGGGTCAATCGATAAAATTTCGGTTGGGTTTAGGAAAGGAGGAGGGTGAGTCAGTCAATTGGTCGGTCAGTCCAATTAGTCCAGTCATTCAGTCAGTCAAACATTCAGTCCACAGCGGCCTCTGGTGGGTTTACGTGAGAACAGCAGGCGCGAACAGCACTTGCGAGAGACATTTTAGATCTCAAAAAGCAAACACAGCGGCCTCTCGTGGATTCGCAAAAACAAACAGTGCAAATATACGTATCTCCCGGGACGTATTTTGCGGCCTGTGAAAACGTACATAGGACTACGTTTTCAGAATGAGCCTATGTTAAAACAATGGCAGAGGCATTTTTGAGTAATTTTTACTGTATTTTAAAATACAAGTTAACACAAAACAGATTTTTTTTTTTTTTTTTATGGGAAGGTTGCCATTTACACGGAATTGCTCATTTAGATTTTTGCCCATATCTGAAAACCATTGCTGCACAAAGCACTGATTGCATCTGAAAGTCTATGCATTTAAAATAAACTATTTTGAAAGATATTTATGTTGTTATATATGCTGTTATAATGTTTTGTAAGAAATTTGGACTGTCTAACCATGAGTTATAAATTCAAATGAACTTTATTAAAATTTAATTAAATAATTTCAATTCAATTCTAATCATTCCAATGGCATTAGTGATAATTCATATTAATGTTAATTTTAAAAGGTTAATGATGAATGGTAATTAAGAAGAGTTAATAAATACTATAAGAATATATTTGTTAATTTTAGTTAATGATTTACTATTTACTAACACAAACTAAAAATAAACAATGCATTTATTACAGTATTTATCCATTGTTGTTAACATTAGTTAATAAAAAATTGTTAATAAAAAATTTTAAGTTGTTAACTCATAATGCATTATCTAATGTTAACAAGCACAACTTGATTTTTATAATGCTTTAGTAAATGTTGAACCATGATTAGTAAATTCTGTACAACTGTTCATTCTTCATTTATGTTAGTAAATACATAACATTAACATCAAATATTGTTTAAATCTTATTGAAAAGTGTTACGTTAATGGACTTTAAAAAGAAAAAAAAGAGGTGTGACTATTAAGTAAATTCCTGATTCTCTTCCAGACCTTTAACTGGACTGAAAAGCCCTTTAAAAAGACAGAGGTCATGCTCAGAGTGAATTCACTGCTCCAAATTCTTTCACAGCATGGAGATTTGCTCCAGTCAACACAACTGCAAAACCCTCTTCCCATCATCAGCTCTCTGTAGTCTGATCAAAACTATTCAATTCATCTTTATTTCTATATGACTTTTTACAATGCAGAGTATTTCAAAGCAGCTTAAAGAGTCCCTGTTATGCATTATAAAAGGTCATAGTTTGGTTTTGCAGGTCACCAATGACTCCAATATGATTTGTTCAGCGATTCATTTGTTTCCAAACCCTGCCTTTGCGTGAGGCTAATCTGCGCTGATTAGTCCGATAACCCAGTCTGTTGTGATTGGTCAACTGCGTTCAGTGTGAGACACAGAGAAACGCCAAATACAGTTATGAATTACTCAGAGCACAGAGCATATGTGTGAGTCCAATACAGGAATGCATTTAAGCAATGCATATTGCTCTATTCTTAACCATAACCACAAGTAATAACAGCAACACACATTTAGTATTAATCCACACAGTGGCAAAAGTTTAAAGAGCCCTTATTATGGGTTTTTGAAAATGAGCTTGCATGCAGTGTATAACACTGAGTCAACTCATAGTTCCTCAAACGAATCGCCGTGCTTACGAGTCTTTAGCCGTTTCGGCATGACGTGAACATGAAACATAAGCCCCGCCCATGTGCGCGCGCAGCCCCGGGAGATTCGAAATCCCCAACCCAGCCCACAAACAACATTTCCCGGTGGCCTGACGTGCCTGCTATCCAACAAGTGGGTATGTGTGCTTAAAACGGTTGCCTCATTGTTTTCTCTAGCTTGTAAATGATGCATTTAATTGTGTTTTGTAACTTTTAACCGCTTGTGGTGTACCTGGTTAACTTGTATTCTCATATCGCGTCTAAAAGCATGTTGTAAACGCCACGCATGGCACTTTGTTTGCGGATTAAAATGCGTTTGTGAGCTTGCGTTTCACTCCTGTTTCTCATTGCTATGGCTACATCAGCTCTCCTACACACATGCGGCAGTCCTGTTTCATAATGGTTCAGCTTTTGCCGCTGTGTGCACTAATACTGAATGTGTGTCGCTGTTTTTACTTCTGGTTAAGAATAGAGTAATATGCTGGGAGACCGGGGGGTTAGTTTTGGGGGTGAGGTGTCTGAAATACAGGTGACTCCCGATAAAAACGAGTGTTAGCAGATTAGCTCACGCACACACTACGACTACTTCAATATTGATAAGCTGTGGTGGGCATTCTCTCACGCTGAATGATGTCGACCAATCGCAACACACTGGGTCATCGGTCCGATCAGCGCCGTTTAGCATCGCGCTAAGGAGGGGTTTTGGAACAAACGAATCGCTGAACGATTCATATAGGAGTCGCTGGGATAATGAGGTAAAAATGAATGCAAATTATAAGACAATGAAAGTGTTTTTGGACCAAGCAGGCATATTAGCCTGCTATTGGAGACCCCCAAAACCAAAATATGACCATTTTTAATGCATAATAGAGGCTTTTTAACTATTTTGAAAATTGCCCATGCCACACATGTGAGGAACAGCTGATGGTGGCCATACTGTAGCAACAAACAGCAGGAGATCGCGAGCACAAAACACATTTAAATCAGTAAATCAAGCAGCAAGCATCGCGTTTTCAACGTGGTTTTGAACGTGATATGTGAATAGCCCATACTTATTTAACCTGAAACATTACAAGCTCTGATCTATAACAGATACGCAATTACAAGCCGTGCAGAGCGATTACAAGTTACAACACACAATTAAATAAATATTTTGCAAACTACAGAAAACAAGCCAACCGTTTTAATCACACTTCAGGTTGTGTAGGAAGGAGAAACACTTACAGGATCTGGAGAAAAAAGAAACTGGTCCATACAAACTGTGTAACAGTTACTGACAAAGTCCCATATATTAGTACTATTTGCTGATCCTTCCTTTGATAACAAATGGCGAGCGAATCCTGCACTGCAGGGTAGGTGATTGTATCAATAATCAGAAAAATGACAGGAACAAACACAACTCACGGTTGGCTATACTCTGGTATTGTTGCCATCTCTCGGTGTTAGTAATCTTCCCGTCATGATCAATCCCATGATTCCTCACACTCCGCTAGTGTCTGAAGGAAAAGTTTTTTACCGGATCCAGCAGTTCATATTTGGCCATGTCCCATACCGACGTCACGCATGCAGGCAAAAAATCTGAACAAAAGATGACTCAAAAGATAGCTAGCATAGTTCTAGGGTAGCATAGTTGTTTTGCTGCGATATGAATATAATATCTGATGATTACAATAGCTCTATTTCCAAAGATTTCATTCATTTAGATCGACAGGGAATGGGATCAAGTCTTTTACTGTGCAGTGCATCTGCATAAAATATAATGAATTACAATCATATACATTTCCCAGAGATGGGTTGTGGCTGGAAGGGCATCCGCTGCATAAAACAAATGCTGGATAAGTTGGCGGTTCAATCCGCTGTGGCGACCCCGGATTAATAAAGGGACTAAGCCGAAAAGAAAATGAATGAATGAATGAATCATATACAAATACGACAGAGCAAAAATAAGAAGTTTTCTAGGGAGTGTAACAGTGTTCAAGTACAGAAATTGAACAATCAAACGTAAAATTACATGGTCATAATATTTATAATAATTTTTTTAATCGTATAAATTATCTAATACTGGGATGTGCGGATGCACACATTGCGGTATCAACCCTTAAACAATATATTGCTCAGCCCTAGCACACTTCAGTTTAGTACAAATATCAGTGTTGTTCAGTTCAGTTTAGACAAAGACTACAGAATACACAAGACATGACACTCGTATAGTTTTGAACAAGGAAAGGGTAACGGTCAATATGGCGAACAAAGCCCTGCATACTATTACAGGAGCCAATCAGCATTAGCTATAGACTGACGTTTCTCCGGGAGAGGCTCGGACCAGACGTGTGCTTTTACGACAGTTTTTTGTGGTCAACAAACACACTGGAATCTCAGGGAATACTTGCTTCACAAACATACGAAATATACCTACATTAAGCTTGAAACCTGTACTTTTAAATGAACCAAGTGCACCTGAAAACAAAAGTTTTTGGTTTTGTAATCTGTATGAAATGAATGCGAGGTACAGTCTGTCCTGTCAAACGCACATCATATGACAGCAGCAACTACTCAAAGGCCTACAGACTTGTAAACAAAGAGTCGCTGTCATTTCTGAAGGAGATTGGTCATCAAGACCAAGTTGTGGATTACTTTAGAAGAGCAGCGTGATCTGATTAATCATTATCCAGAGGATGATAATATGTAACACAACGAAAAATGCCAATTTTGTTTGATTTGGATGTTAAGAAACTAAACTTATGAGACGACGTTGTTTATGTTTATTGGTGGTTTCAAATATGTAATGTAATCGTAATCTTGGCAAACAGTTTTGAAGAACTTGATGTATCCCCATTCGGACAGAGCATACTGCCCAAGAGGCATTTCAAAGATGTCCGCTGAGTGAAATGGCTTGCCTTAAAGGGACTTTGGTTTAGATCAGCGTCAATACAATTCAGATCAATGCAAATTCAATACAAAAAACACAGCTTTTGCTCATTACACTAACAAGTTAAAAATTACCAACTTAAAAAGAAAAACGCAGTGACATTAATGAACACTGAATTAGACTATTTTTTAAAAAGCCTAGCGGTCAACAGAAGAGGAGTGCAAACTCTCTCAACAGTTTCCTCTCAATAGCCAAGAGTGTTTTCAGCACTGAAAGCCTCACCACAGCAACCAGACTGATAAAGCTGCTGTGACAAGTGTGTGTGTGTGTGTGTGTGTGTGTATCTCTAAGTAAAAGACAGCACAGAAGAAAAACACTGCGGGAGGTGGAGAAAGGTTTGCTATTTTGCTAAGGCACAGAGCAAGAACTACTGAAAAGATTGCCAAATGTACTCAAGAGTGCCTCTTTTGGATATCATCTTTGATGTAGTGTGTAACGGATAAGCTATTTGTGAACATAAAAGGTCTGCAAAGTTTGAAAGATCAAAGTGCAAGATCAATGAAGCTACCAAGAGCGACCTGAGAAGAGCCATCAGTAATTCCAGATTTACTTCCTGCATAACGGTTCGTAATACATCTGCATAATGTCAGCCTATGGTCTTCACTGGTTGCCCACAAACAAGGTCTACTTTGACACTCAAAAACTGTAGTTGCAGCTGAAAGAACGAAAAGTTAGGTTTGTTTTGAAGAGGATGTTGTTTCATGAGCTACCAAATCAACTGCACATGTTTCCAAAGAATGAGGAATCAGGATTGTTTTGTTACGGTTAAAATGCCACTGTTATTGTTGTTCGTACATCTATATGTTGGCCAGTGCCAAGAAAGCCCATAGAGCTCAAATTCAGCTAAAGTACATTTGGTGTCTGACACTTGCTGTAAGCTGTAGACCCAAGGTTCACAAAATTTCAAAATTCCAGGTACCCTTTTGGGTACACTCAAAAAAATGATTACTGCTACTTGCTCAAACTACCTGTTTAAAATGAGCTAAAACTATTCACAATTCGTGTAACACAATTCTTGAAATTGTTTTGGCTAATTTATTTGTTTTATGTTCCGTCCACTTAAATTTGTAAACCATTACGTTAATTTAATTGTTTTGTGTTGTAACAACATGACGGAATTGTGTTGGTCCAACTACCTGGTTAGGGGATTTGTAGTTCCCAGCATGCTTTGTATGGCATTGAATTAAGAGAATTAAAATATTGACAATACAAGTAATCCCCTGTGTTTTAAGTTATTAGAAAGATTTGTTAGAGTTTAATCTTCACTTTAGATTGAAGATTTAGAAGATTTTCATATAATTTTTTGAGGATACCTGTCAACATTGGGATGTAAAAATAAGGCATTCGGCCCCTGGTGGTTCGGCGGTATGGGTTGCATTTAGGGAGGATTGGTTCTTTAATGTTTATTGTCACCCTTTAGAGAAAGACTGAAAATACGGGAAAAATACAGGAAAATACCTTTACGGGATGATAGCGAGATAGAAAATACGGGAGAATCCCGGGAAAAACGGGAGGGTTGACAGGTATGGTTTTGAGATTACCACCTTACAGAAGCACCCATAGGTACTCTTCAGATTTTGATAGCCTCAAATAAATTGAAGTGGCCCGAATAGAAAAGGCATGATTTACTAAATAAAAAAAATACATTTACTGAATGAAAAATTATATTGCCATTCGTTAAAGCCTACATACAGGTATTTATATATAAACAACCACATTTTAATTAATTATTTTGAATTGTTCCTGACAAAAAAAGTAATGTGAAATCCTGGTAGGTCTACCTTAATTCTTTATTTGTTTTTAAATCAAATTGGTACCAAAGTACAGGTTCTTTTGTGAACACCAGTTAGCATAAACACAAATTCAACCACATCTTGATCGTGGTTCCTTGATGAATGAAAATTACATTCAACATAATTAGCCAGTTTGTGAGAGAATCCAAAAGCACTGAAATAGGCTATGATTTACCTCTCATTAAAATGATTAAGATTAACCAACAGACAGGGTGGATTACCTTTTGCTTGCCCGACTGGAAAAAAATAATAGCCTCAGGACATCAGGCTAGCGGTTCAGAACACGCCTGGCCATCTGACCAATCAGAACAGAGTAGACTGTCAGACATGCAGGGGCTTAAAAGGGCTAGATCCTTGAACAAACCATTTCAGACATTGACAAAAACGTTGATGCTGCATTGGGCATTATGCGAATATTAGTGTTTTTGGGCACGCTTTATTTTGATGGTCCGTTTGTTGAATTTAAGTTACATTGCGACTAATTCTCATTAGATTATAAGTAGACTGTTAGGTTGGGGTTAGGGTTGGGGTTAGTGTAAGTTGACATGTACTTGCAAAGTTTCTTAGTGAGTTAAATGTCTGTTGAATGTCAGAATCAACAGATATTAAGTAGACAGTCTACTAATACACAAATGGACCATCGAAATAAAGTGTTACCGTGTTTTTGTCTTTGAATTGATGTAAACCTAAAAGAACTAAAATAATTGAGGAAATCATGGAACTAAATAATACAGGAAACTTTTATCAAAATTGGTTAAAAGATTTACTGAAAATGTAGCAGGTCACCATGTAAACACAATAAAGAGACTTTGATGGACAGACATTTTCATATTATAGTTGCGACGTCACAGTCATGGATCCCATATTATAAGCAAAAAGTCCCTGAACATTTCGAACTGTTTGTTTTGTAAATACGTCACTGCAGTGTGTAATGCAGGCTTTGTAAATGCTCCATTTTAAACCTGTGATTATAATACTAACTTTTTCTGGCAGCAGAAAAACACACACGTAATCACTGTCATTAGTTTCATGCGCAAACAGGATAGCCAGTCACAATGGAGGTCACCTATGTTGAAATCATAATCATATGCATAAAAACTGGATTTTATTTAAAGAGTTTGTGAAAAGGAATACATTTTTAGTTGGTTCAAATTAAAGTTATGAAGTTTTGTTTGATTTTGGATTAACTTACAGTACACAAATGTTCAAAAGTTTGCAAGATTTAGTTTGAGATCACACTTATATGTACAGTATTTATCAGTGATGCATTAAACATAGCACAGTAAGTCACAGTAAACACATTTATAATGTTACAAATGATTAAAATATTGATGATGACTGTGTCAAACGTATCTTAAGCACCATATCATCATTTTAGATGATATAACAGCAATAATTACAGTTTAAACTGTATTAAAATAGAACATTCTAAAATTGTTACACCAAAAAATATGTTGTTTTTACAGTATTTTAATCAAATACAAGCTAATTTATTAAACAAAAGAGACTTATTTAAAAAAAATGCATTCAATATTTAAATGTTACACATACAAAAAGTATGGTATTTTAAATATTATAAATATATTTTAAAAGATAAATTAGTTATATTAAATATAGATGTTTGTGAAGAGATGACTCATGTTTTACTGTATTCACTGTTTAGTCTACTAAAGTTACCTACAGTTCACCTAAGGTGCTTCTTAGTGAGCATATCTATATTTAGAGCAAATGTGGGCGTAACTGCACAGATGACTTATTCTTCAAGTTACTTCGTCATTTAGCAAAACCACTGGGTAGATATCATGGGACTTGGAGTCATCACACTGGATTCATCAGCAAATCTCACTCCAAAAACAGTTGAATCACTTTTTTTCCTCTCATTCAAGAACGTCTTGATATTCCAACTGGAGTTCTGAGTGTCGGCACAGTGATAACATAAAATCACAGCACTGAAGAGCACCAACTTGTAAAGCATTATTCATGCAAGCCACCCGACGTCAATTTAGAAGTGCAATATATTTCAACATTACAGTAATCATATTCAATACAGCAAATCTATTGACACAGTAGCTAAAGCCAGATCATTCGTAGCCATGGTAAAGGGTTTAGATAAAAATAATTCATTCTTCATTGGTTGCTATGGAAGATAATACTGATGAGCCTGGGCTAATTAACCTGATCATGGTAATCTAATCACCCACTCATAAGAGCTTAAGTAAACAGTCCTAGAGGATAAATAGGAAGACATTCAATGCAGATTGTACTTGATAGAGCAAAAACATTCAGCACAGCTATAATGTAGAGCAGTGGTTCTCAAACTTTTTTCACTAAGTACCACCGCAGAACAAAATTCTCTCTTCAAGTACCACCATAATGACCAGTATTGAAATATAGTAGCGTTGTAAGCCTAATTAAGCAGCTACAGCTCTGCACAGTTCAAAAACGATGCAGATTAATTCTTATTATTATGTATATTTATTATATTGTCAGCCACTTTTTAATAATTTTTTTATTGTGTTTTTGACAAAAAGTCAAAAAATTTAATAAAAGGTTTAACCTATTAAAATCAATTTACTGATTACATTGGTGTTATTGTGCACGTCAAAGGGTTATAATTGTGTTCATTTTTTTACTTTAATTATTCAGCAATTCCTCCGCGTACCACTAGAAGGAAGCTTGTGTACCACTATTGTATACCCTAAAACTATTCCTGGAAATCAGCCTTTGTTCACGAAGCATGGAGCTTATTAATACATGCACTTCAGGATTAAATGACGCAGGAGTCATTTAATATTGGCTTAAATTATTATATTCTAACATTATATATACATATGATATTTATTTGACATGTTTTCAAATATTTTTTCCCTCTCCACTTTCTCATCAAAAGCATGGAGCAATGAATTTTTCATCTGATACTAACATGACCTGTTAGTCACAAATATCAGCTTATTGCTTTTAATAATATCTTGGGTATTTGCAATTAAAGAGCTGATATTAAAAGGTGATGTGTAGGTGTTGGTGATCTCAGATGCAGTCATCGTGATGCTGAAGGGCAGAGATGAGAGGTAAACATGAGTGGGAAAAAATAAGTGTGTGGTTATGAGAGTGGAAATGTGGTTACAAACAGGGTATGTTAAGTAGGGCTGCACGAGGCTGGGAAAATCTAACATTGTGAGATTTTTTTTTCTGCGATATATATTGCGATATGAATACAATTTTACTAGATGACTTGAAGAACTATTTGGAAATCATTTATAATTTATGATTGATTGGGATGATTCTGTAGTGGGAGTGCATCTGTGTAAAATATAACAAACAATCTACAAACATCAACAAATTCAATATAGAATAAGATACTAATTAAATAAACAGCGTTTTATTGTTTTCCGAGGAGTCTAACTGTATTCAGAATACAGTAATTGATACTTGATGATTGATGAAATAATACTGCATAGTCAATCAAATTAATTGTTTTTAATTTTTCTGAGTTACAAATTGTACAATTTCTTCTGTCTGAATGCTTTTAAAATTCTCATACAGTCACCCGCCTAAAAAAAAACACTTGCAAAATGATCATTTATAATCCAGACTCAACATTGCATATTCTGCGATGTGTCTATTGTGAAAGCTCATATTGCGATATCAATGCTGAAACGATATATTGTGCAGCCCTTAGGCATGGGCCGGTATAAAGATTCTGACGGTATGATAACCTCGGATAAAAATATGACGGTTTCACGATATGACGGTATTGTGTTTACAGCTCTAAAATATATACTTTTAAATGTCTGGCTAAAAAAACAAAACCTTTTCCCCCTTTGTATATATTTTATTTTGAGAAACATTTAAGATATTTTGGAGCAGTAAACATGTTTCAAGTGAGCAGTAAACAATAATTTAAGTGAATGATTGACTTCTGCGGTCTTCATTTGTTTCAAAAACACAGATTTCTTTACAATTTACACCTAAAAAACTAAAAAACAAATGTAAATAAAAAAAAAATCTTACTCATATCTTAGGAACGGTATAGCAGAAAATGTTGGCGGTATGAAAACCTTGACTTTTCTAAACCACGGTATACCTTGAAACCAGTTATCGTCCCATGCCTAGCAGCCCTAATGTTAATTATATGAAATCAAATATGCCAGGCCTCTCTAAACATCAGTAAAACATAGAATACTGTATCACATACAGTACATTGTTGCAGTTTGTTGGAAATAATTAAAAAAAAAATATTGTGTAGACTAACATTAAGTTTTCTACACAGCAACAAATTTTCAAAAAGCATGTAAGCTATAAAGAAAATAGGTTGCTTTCCTTACATATTTATGAATATTCATGTCCTTACTGTCCTTTAATCCAACTACATGTTAATTAAAATTTAAATGTTTAATTGAATAATTTACAAAAACATAAAAACAAAAACTGCTATTTTTTTCACATAAAATTGGGAATTATTACAATACAACAGGATGAAACCCCATTCTGAAATGTGTTTTAGTACCCAAAGTAAATTACATTAAACAGAAAAGTGCTGCTGGGCAGAAAGAATTTAATCACAACTGCCTCCAAAAAGAAACCAAAACACATGCTCCCGCATACAGTAAATACTCGATCAAACTATTACCATCATTTTGCATTAGTCCTTGAATAAAATAATGTATTTAAAGCACAATATTTGTCAAAAACAGATCAAAAACCACCCAAAGAACGCTCCAAAACCTCACACTAATACCTCAGAACATAACATATATCGTATATCAATTCACACATCATCCAAAGTGCACAGATGTCAAAGAAAACAAATGTATCTGTTCATTAATTGGACATGTCACATTATTAGAGTAGAAAACAAGTTAATGGCTGTGACTGGCGTTTTACCACGCGTACTTCAAGTAAGATTCAAAAACACATTTGTCCTGAAGTCAGACAAAACTCACCAAGCTTTCGCAGCGGATCGTGGATTGTGGACTGATGGATTGTCGACTCCGACGACGTGGATCCAGTCTGAACGGATTCAGTCTCGGGATCGTTCCTTCTCCCCAGCATGTTGAATAATCCTTTGTTTCCAAGCGGTACGTCTTGAACCGAGAATTAAAAGTGAAGAAGTCCAGAAGTACCGCTGCAGTGCGCGTGTCCGTCTGTCAGTCGGTGCAGTGTATGTGAATCTCTGCACGGCCGCTGGTGTGACGCCTGTCGCAACACTTGACGCTTCTAAACACGCAGCGCGAGTAACTTGAGTAGATTTTCATTCCTCTGCTGCCGAACACCAGTCATTCACCCAGTCTCTGACACTTTTACCGTATCACAGCCTCAGCAAACTATCTGAATACAGAAGCAGATGGTGTAATTGTGTGGTTAGTTTTATTTTAGGCTGTACTCTAGCTCTCCGTCGCTGCTCAGCTGTCACAAAATATAAAAACTGTTGCAATAAAAAAAGTTTGAATGCAGACCGTAAACTTGTCAGACTTGTGACTTGTTTGGACTCCTCCTGTTGAGTTTATTCAGTGAAAGTGTTACGAGTTTTTTCGTTTCTGAGATTTTCGGTTTCAGTGGGCGGACATACAGTATATGAATATTTATGAGTTTCACGGACATGCGCATGGAACTGGGAATTTTAGTTATTTTGGGCGTCACGGTGGCGCAGTGGGTAGCACGACCGCCTCACAGCAAGAAGTTCGCTGGTTTGAGCCCCGACTGGGCCAGTTGGCATTTCTGTATGGAGTTTGCATGTTCTCCCAGTCCCAGTATTCGCGTTGGTTTCCTCCGGCTGCTCTGGTTTCCAAAGACGTGAATTTAATGAGCTAAACTTGCCATGTGTGAGTGTGTATGGATGTTTCCCAGTGTTGGGTTGCGCTTGTAATGGCATCCGCTGCGTAAAACATATGCCGGATAAGTTGGCAGTTCATTAAGCTGTGGCGACCCCTGATTAATAAAGGGATTAAGCCGAAAAGAAAAGGAATATCTGGATGAAAATTATGTCGTTCTTTACTCATCCTCCACTTGTTCCAAATCTGTTTGAGTGTCTTTCTTTCTCTTAAACACAAAGAATGTTAAAGTTAAAGAAATGTTAAAGAATGTTAGAATGTTAGAGGAGATAATATTTAATAATAGTGAATATTCGAAATCCCTTTAAGGATTCTTTGATGAGTAGAAAGTCCATTTATTTAACAGAAAAAAACAAATAATGTTATAAATTTGCTGCCATTAATAAGTCTGTTGTAGTTTTGTTAAACAAAATTAATAACCAAACAAACAAATCATAATCTTTTGAATGTTGAAATTATTACGTGATATCAATAGAATCAATAGAAAATTATAAAATTGTTACACCAAAATAATATGTTGTTTTTACAGTATTTTAATCAAATACAAGTTAACTTTTTAAACACAAGAGACTTATTTAAAAAAAAACATTCAATATTTAAATGTTGCACACCAATAGTATGATATTTTAAATATTCTAAATATATTTATAAAAATATTTAATAATTTTAAAATTATTTAACAGAAAAATAAAACATTTGAAATAACATTATAAATTTGCTGCCATTAATAAGTTTGTTGTAGTTTTGTTAAACAAAATGAACAACCGAACAAATCCTAATCTTGCACTTCTGAATGGTAAAATTATTGAGTGATATCAAGAAGCAGAATTAAGATTGTAAGTCTCACAGTTTTTTATAATTATTTTTATATGTCATTTTTACAGTGAATTCAATTCTACTCAAATACTGGAAGACTTAATTTTACTTATTCTACTTTTTTTTTTTTTACAAACATAAAAACAAAATGTCATATTAAATGATTTTGAATGTCCACACCAACTCCCAAATACCAAAAAGTAGTTATTTCAAGTCAAAGTGCATCTAATTGAGTCCCAATTATGAACATACATGTTTATGAAACGTTGTGACAGGAACATTTAAGCTACAAGAACAAAAAGTGTTTACAGTGTTACTGTATGTCATCATTGTGCACATGGTAAAAGAACAGATGAGAGATGAAAAAAAGACAAATTGTTTTTATGAATATGGCTGTGGGCTCTAAATCATGGCCAGATGGATGACTCTCAAGGTAACGAAACAGAAGAATATAACAATAAATAACTGAAATAACAGGTTTACGCATTTAACCCCGTTTAATTTAATCACACAATACATTTCATATTTCTGTACAGAGAGGTCCCGTTTTGATCTTCGGTTGGTCTCCTGCATTCATCTGATAATTTGTCAGGTCAGAGTTCATCAAGCTTGAACTTCGGAATGCAAAACCTTTTTCCACAAGCTTGAGTTTCTAGTCTATAATTGAAATGGAAGCTTAATGGGTTGCCATGGATACAGAAAGGAATGCAGTGTAAAGTTCAAAAGCCATTTAAAAAACTCATTCAGGAAGACCACATGAATATTCAGGTATCATAATGGAAACCATTGAAGAGGTGAAACACAAATTAACCGTTACTCTGAAAATGTATTATTAAGTTTAATTACAAACACTGATCGGTTTTGACACATTTTTAAAAATATATTTCTTTTATCTGTCTATTTAATTGATCCCATCTACTATTTCATCTGTTTTATTTATGTCTACTCTGTAATCTGATGGATTTTTTCCAAATCGTTTAGACTATTTTTATCTCTTATATGAACACACATATGAACACACACGCAGTATATAAGTGCTGCTTGAAAATTTGTGAAACCCTTGCAGAATCATTGAAAGTGTATCAGTAAAAAGCCCCTGCTCTTTCTTTGAGGGAAGTTTCCCCTTTTCTAGGGAGTTTTGTTTTTTAATAATAAATGAATATATGTATACTTGTGTGTATGTTCTGTTTGCGGACAGCTATCCATATTCCATAATATATAAAGAGCACAACATTCTTCAAAATATATTCTTTTTTTGTGTTCAACAGAAAAGAAACTCATAAAGGTTGGGAACCACTTATGGGTGTGTATGTATATGAGTAATTTTTAATTTTTGGATAATTGTGCTCTTTAATATATTTTATTACTTAATATATAATATAAATATATATGTTTTTAATATTTCCCAGAGATGGGTTGTGGCTGGAAGGGCATCTGCTGCGTAAAACAAATGCTGGATAAGTTGGCGGTTCATTCCGCTGTGGCGACCCCGGATTAATAAAGGGACTAAGCCGAAAAGAAAATGAATGAATGAATGTTTTTAATAAATAAGTAAAGTGCTGTTTTTTCCCACTTGAGCCCCTGCTCCTCAATATGTCTCTACAAGCCCCTGTGACGGTATAGATTGTGAGATTCATCCATCTTTTCACACTGGACAACTGAGGGAATTATTTTTTATTTTGTAAAGTTAGATTGGAACGCTCACTGATGCTCCATTCAGTCACGGACGACTCCAAAAAAGCTTGCAAACTATTACTAAGAATTTGGATACAAAATCCTTAGTCTGACGTGGATTAATGTTCATTATGAAACACAACTTCTCAACAGCCACTCCATGACTTGAGGCTGCTGTGAGATTTAATACTCGGAATGATCACAAATTAATGTAATGCTGCCACCTGCTGACATCCTGATGGAATAAATGAGTAAATAAAATATTAAAACGTAAAAATCCGACCAAATATAATATAACTTAAACAAAAGAAAAATCTGTCTAGCTATTTACCCATCCATCCATGCCATGTAGCCTACACTATTCTACATTGTTAAAATTATCAGCATATTTGTATAGCTCTGTTATATTTGTCTCTATTTTCATCTTTTCAACAATCAACTAATCCATGCATCCATCCATCCTAAATGCACTCAAAATAAATTTTATTAATGACATCACAGTGGTTAGTAAAGTTTTCAAGGCAAATTAAATTATAATATCAAGGACAAATAATCTAACCAAAATCACGTTTAATCTGTTAAATATTTTCACTTAACACACTGACTTGTACAGCTTTTTAGGTCCCTCTGTAACAGTGGTTCACAATTCCGACCTTCGGTTCCCCCGCCCTGAACATTTTGTATGTCTTCCTTACTTAACACGTATGATTCAGTTCATTAGCTCGTTAACAGAGATTGATGAACGGATCTTTTATGTGTCAAGTAAGAGAGACATGGAATGTGCAGGGCGAGGGGGTGCCAGAGGACCGGAATTAAGAACCGCTGCCCTATAAGCTAATAATGTACACACTGTAAAAAATGCTGTGTTCCACACAATCGATTTGCGTTGGGACAACATGAAGGAGTTATATTAACTCAAAAAGTAAGTTTTTATATTTAACTTAAAACAAGTTGTCCCCTAAAAAAAAAAAAACTCAAGAATTGGTTTGTCTCATTTTAAATAAGTAGCTTGAACAACAACAACAACAAAAAACGGCTCCTTTAGCTTTTTAGAGAACATCCGTTTTATATAAAGTTTGCTTTTACATAAATTAAAAGTACTATAGAGCAGTGTTTCTCAACCACGGTCTTAAAGGACCATCAGCTCTGCACATTATCCATCTCTTCCTAACCAAAAACACCTGATTCAGATCATCCGCTCATTAAATACCTGTAATGGGTGTGACAGACAAACATCCAAACATGCAATGTTGGTAGTCCTCCAAGAACGTGGTTGAGAAACAATGCTATGAACTAACCCCAAAACAAAAACAACGACTTTATTCAACAGTTTTCTCCTCAGCGTCAGCATATTGAGAGCATTCATGAGCACAGTCTTGTGACGTATACCTTTTTTTTTTTGGTAAAAACATTAATGCACTATATTGATTTACACTGTTTTATAAAATAGGAGATGTTCAGAAGGAGGTTCAGTTGACATCAAGGTCAAAGCTACATTCTGCAATGCATATCTTAGCATGGGCCTCAGTTTATTTGTATGTTTAAAGAACAGCAATTTAGATCTATTCATTTATTCATAGTGGTGTATATAGAGTTGAAGTCAGAATTGTTATCCCCCCATTGAATTTTTTTTTCTTTTTTAAATATTTCCCAAATGATGTTTAACAGAGCAAGGAAATGTTCACAGTATGTCTGATAATATTTTTTTCCTCTGGAGAAAGTCTTATTTGTTTTATTTCAGCTAGAATAAAAGCAGTTTTTATTTTTTAAGGTCAAAATTATTAGCCTCTTTCAGCTATATATTTTTGAGAACAAACCATCGTTATACAATTACTTGCCTAATTACCAGTGGTGTAAAGTAACATATTACAAATACTCAAACTACTGTAATTGAGTAGTTTTTTCTCAGGAATTGTAATTTACTGAGTAGTTTTATAAATGTGTACTTTTACTTTCCCTTGAGTACATGTTTAGTGCAGTATCGGTACTTTTACTCCACTACTTTCCTTCAACCTGCAGTGACTACTTTATTTCTTTCTTGTCTATGGTCATTGTCTGAAGTAAAAAAATCAGTCCTGAGATTCCTGTCCAATTAAATCACACATAGAAAGTAAATCACATCAGACTGAACAACCTCAAGACATGGGCGCTTAATAAATGCAGCAAACCTTTTGGAAACATTAAAAATGTCTAAGATGTCCAAAATCTGTACGCGCAATGATCCAGAGACTTTTTATAGACTGCATGTCACTGAAAATTATGGATGTTGACTGTATGATGACTGAAATCACCAAACAGCCTTAAACAATCACTAATGGAACAAATGAAGAATGGAAGGAAGGGCCAAATAAAAGGAATGACCGAACAAGGAATGGAAGGAAGAATCGAAGAACCAAATAAATGAAGGATTCAAGGAAGGACTGAACAAACTAAGGAAAGAACGAACAAACGAATGAACAAAGGACCTAATGAAGGAAGGAACAAAAATATGAAAGAAAGAATGAGCGAACCAATGAAGGAAAAATTCAAGGAAGGACTGAACAAACTAAGGAAGGAAGGAAGGAAGGAAGGAACAAACAAATGAATGAACAAAAGGACCTAATATAGGAATGAAAAAAATATGAGCGAAAGAACGAGTGAACGAAGGAAGGAGGGAACAAACTAATGAAGGAAGGAAGGAAAGAACAAACAAATAATTGAAGAAAGGTTGGAAGGAACGAACGGAAATAGGAAGATCCCTGAATACACTAGATGTTGTTTGTGCAGGGATGTGTAAACGTAACATTCTGTAAACACATCGACTTTTCTACAGTGTAATACTCACTACTCTTGAGTACTTTTAAAAGGTCTACTTTTTACTCATACTTTTGAGTAATATTTACTACAGACACTATTACTCTACTTGTACTACATTTTTGGGCAAGTAATAGTAGTTTTACTTGAGTATGATTTTTCAGTACTCTTTCCACCACTGCCAATTACCCTAACCTGCCTAGTTAACCTACTTAACCTAGTTAGGCCTTTAAATGTCACTTTAAGCTGTATAGAAGTGTCTTGAAAAATGTCTAGTCAAATATTATTTACTGTCATCATGGCAAATCAGTGATTAGAGATGAGTTATTAAAACTATTATGATGAGAAATGTGTCAAAAAAACGTTGAATAAAATTGGGGAAAAAATAAACAGGGGGCTAATAATTCTGACTTCAACTGTAAATGGTAGCAGTGTACATGAATAACACGACTGCAGCACAAGACAAGAACCAAACATGCTCTGCAATAAGAATTTATTATAGCTTGTGACAGACACTCTTTGCAGGTTAGATCTCTGTTCTTTGCATTGAGGTGAATAGATTTCTGCATAGTATTTGTAAGTCACAGAGAAAGGCCATTAACAGGGAAAACAGTCTAGTGGAGTTAAAACAGGTACACCCCAAGATTTCCAAATAAAAGTACTTATTATATTCATACAAAATATATGTATAATATATACTGTGTATAAAACAAACGAACGAAAAATATTAAGGAAAAAAAAACAACGTTTCAAGTAACATCTTGAAAGAAATGACCGTGCACCTAAGCGCACTTTTGTAAACCATATAAAAGCTAAAATAAAAGAGAAAAAAAGGAAATGACAATATAATATATGTGTATTTACAAGGTTAACTTAAGCAAGGCTTTGTACAAATGTTACAAAATCATTTGACACACACACATACTCGACCACATACGGTTTACACAGGCAATTTCAGACACACATACACACTCGTCTGAAGTGATTTCACCAATGAGCCGTCACTCAGTGTAGATGAACGTGTGGGAAGGTGAACGCCACACGCTGCGTCTTATGTTTCTTAATGTAGCGAGTTACTGGTAGAGTTACGCACCTGCTCTGAGCTCGATGGCCCGTGTTAAATCTAGTAAAACTGTCACTGTCAACACTGTTCTCCTTTGATAACACTGTTTAACCAATACTGTACCGGCACGTTATCGGTTTGTCTGGGACATAAAAGCACTCCATGGCGTGTACGTCGTGAGGGTCTTGGCAGTCATTTTGAAGAGCTGAATGCTGTCGTGTGACTAGCCGAGATGAAAAAAAAAAAATAAGGAAATGTGAAAGGAAGAAAAAACTTTGGCAACAGTGAAAGAAAGTGTGATGTAAATTCGACTTGACCAAGGGCTTGACATTGTATATCGTATAGCGAAAGTATAGTATAATAGAGTTTGCATTTTGTACTCAACACGGCAAACTAAAGGACCGTTCACACCAACAGCGATTTGCAGAGACAAGGAGATTCATCTTAGCACAGGGATCACCAATCTCGGTCCTGGAGGTCCAACTTGTCTCAAAACACCTGCCTGGATGTTTCAAGTATACCTAGTGAGAGCTTGATTAGCTTGTTCAGGTGTGTTTGATTAGGGTTGGAGCTAAAATCTGCAGGACACCGGACCTCCAGGAACAGGTTTGGTGATCCCTGTCTTAGCAGATTCATCAGAGGCCATAATGATGCTAGTCTCTCATTTGCATAAATAAGAGTACTCATTTTTCTAAACGATTAGCATTGTGATGCAGTAGCAATAAAAAATAGAGGCCAGGGCTAAGCTAAAATTGAAATTTGAAACTAAATTCTTGTGAAAAATGCTATAAAATTACACTTACAGAGATTCTGGAGGGAAAAAGCTAATCAAAAGTACAAATTTCTTTAGATGACCTTTTAAATGAGTTTGTCTGTTTCCTTCCTATTTCTCCTTACAGATGACACTTCAAAACTAGTTCATTTAGAGAGATTGTTTAAGAATTTGGGATTGAACTAGGAACTCATGGGAGTCGGTTGCTAAAACAAGGGATAAAGAGCATGCCCTCTAGCATCTGCCGCTAGAGCTCCTTTTTGGGTTCAGAGGAGTAAAGTTTACCTGCACATTATTACTTTACTAGCTGGTCTCGGATACACTTAGATAATTTTGCTTAAGAATATGGGTTACATGTGTACTGCAGATATGAAGCATAAAAATTATTGCGTTAGTTAAATCGAAGTACACCTCTTGATGTTAAAATATTGCAGGTGCATTGTAAGAATGCATATAAGCAGAATTTTAGGAAATATCTGATGCACTCTTATGCACGTGACTTGAATAAACTCGTTTCAGTTCACGAAAGTGAAACAAACCAAATCAAGGAGGTAATTTTGCATACAAATGTGGAAATTCAAGCATTAAATAATTCCTGTTGTGTAACAAAAGCAAAAAATCCACAAGTCTGAAAACTGCAGCTTCATTTGGATTTCCGTTTGTTTGGTTTTAAACGAGTGAAGGGTGAGTAAATGATGACAGAAGTTACATTTTTGGGTGAACTATCCCTTTAAACCTAGGTCATTGTTGTTAAAGGAAAACTCAGAGTTACAGTTAAACAGTTGAGTCTGTTTAACTGTATCTCTGAGTCTGACGGGAGCACTTTTAGCATAGCTTAGCATAAATCATGGAATTGGATTAGACCATTAGCATTAGACCACTAGAGTTTCAGTAAGTTTCCAGCTTGATGAATGAATAATCTCTGATATTTCACACTGCAATCCTTAACCATTTGGTTATCATCCTTATTTGAATATTTGCTGGTTAAGTGTCATTGATTGGACAAGTGTCATTGGTTGGACAAGTGCAAACGTGGTCTGTACTTGCATGCTTATATTATTTATTGTTGACTCTTTGTTGATTGTATAGTTAAAGATTAAAGTTAAACTTTTTAGGCAATAAACGAAACAGCACTGAAATGCCAAACCTTATACTGTAACTGGGTCTCAAAACCCTTGGGTTAAAGATGTAACCTTGCTTCTAAATTACAGGTGTGAAAAGTTGCTCAGTATGTCAGCAATGTTAAAAGCAACGATAACCTGGGGTTACGCCTTAAGGTAAAAGTGTGAAAAGCAGGTGTGAATCGCTGTCAGTGTGAACTCACATACCGAGTACGCAGCTACAACACAACCCAAATCCAACTCTCTTGGTTCACTAGCCTGCACACACCACCATTGCTACAAGAAATCACGAAATCGCGAGGTAGGCACGGCCCGACGTGCAGTAGGGGCTTCAGTCTCTGAGCACTCTGGGTGGGACTCTCCAACATCCTGCTTTTCGACAGAGGAGGGTGAAGCTAGAGGTTTGGCGCATTGGGCCATTGGCTTTTTGTCTGAACAATCCGTAGGGGAGACGACCACCGTGTGTCTCCTCCACGCGCGTCTCTTCCGGCGCGTCTCCGGCGAGAGCTGCTTCCTCAGGCCAACGCTGCACAAGTCATCCGCCGAGCCCATCAGACGAGCACGTACCTGATCCGCCAGGGATCCTTGCCCGGTGGACAACGAGCACCCCTTACTTCCGGGACCAACCATGGATGTTGGCGTACACTCGTTTCTTATGTTAAACCCTTTGGGGGATTTGACTTTTGGAGAAGAAGACGGAGAGGAGTCAGGCATTTGATTGGCACCTGACTGGCGGTCCTCTTCTGCGGCGGAGGAGCTGGAGAGTTCCGAAAGGTCCACCGAGGGAGCTTTGGCTTTGTCCGCCTTTGTCCGACGGCGTGCAAGGGTGTCGCACTGTATGAGGCGGTGGGAGTTGAAGGAGTGGCGACTGTGGAGCCGTTGTGAGGCGGATGAGGAGTAAGAGGAGGTTGAGGGAGTAGACGAGCGTGCTGCGCTGTCTTCTGGGTTGGTAGTGAGGTGTTGTGAAGAGGGAGGTGGAGCGGGGGCGGAGCCAGAGGGTGTAGGTGATTTGCAGTGTGCATACAGGAAGCTCTGTGGTGCTGTGGGTTCGGGTGACGCATGAGAGTTCTGGTTGGAACGGTTTGGTTTTTCTGGTCTTTCTTGGGTGAGGGAGCGTGAGGCAAATCCGCTTTCATTATCGGTCTCACTCACTAGTTCACTATGCTCATCATCTGCATCCTCGCCCCGTCCTTCTGATGCTAAGCTCCGCCCCAAAGTGGACAGAGTCGAGTAGCCTGACACGATAGACCGAGCATCGTCTAACCTCCAGCTGCGTCCTCCTTTCACTTCAGACTTCTGCTCTTCCTCTTCGCTCAGAAGCACTGTCGATGCCACTTCCTCTGTTGAGGAAATGCTGGGGACTACTGTTTCCTTTTGCTCTTGCGCCTTCTGTCTCTCAGCCTCCTCCTCCTCTTCCTCATCTTCCTCCTCTTCCTCGTCGTCCTCCTCTCCCTCTGCTCGTGGGGCACAGAAGGATGCGACCTGCCCCATCTCTTGCAGGTCGTCTTTCTCGGAGATGCAGGATTTAATGGGTTCATGCTCAGAATCATCGTCTGTGCTGCTGCCGAGGAGACGAGCGTTGTGCCGCTTCCGCCGTTTGCGGGTCACAGCCGACATAATTGATAATGTAAGGATATCCTTGGCAGTAAAGTCACGTTTTGATCCCCACGACCCCTAAGTATCATTGAAGTAGAAGGAATAGATTAATATTAAATATATGACATCATTAATAATTATTATCAGATGTACTGTAAATTACAAATACTACTAGTATAATACATGTATGGAGTCAATATAGGGTCATATATACTTGCAAACAAAAAAATTAAGTATTGAGCAAAAAAAAAAATAAATAAAAAATAAAATAAATTTTTGAGAAATAAAAATTAATTTTATTAACAAAAATAAAAAAACTGCAAAGAGAAAATTAAGTTTTGAGAAATAAAATTCATTACTTCATTTTCTTTTTGGCTTAGTCCCTTTATCAATCTGGGGTTGCCACAGCGTAATGAATCGCCAACTTATCCAGCATATGTTTTACTGGCCTTCCAGCTGCAACCCATTACTAGGAAACACCCATTCACTCTCATTAACAGACATACCCTATGGACAATTTAGCTTTCCCAATTCACCTATATCACATGTCTTTGGACTTGTGGGGGAAACTGGAGCACCCAGAGAAAACACACACCAACAAAATAGTACTGCAAATAAAAAAAACAAAAATATTTGCAAAAAAAAAAAAAATAAATAATAATAATAAAACTATATATATTTGCTAAAGATTATTTGAAGCATTGCCTTTACAAAACCCGTCCAGTCAATTGCAATGCTCATTTTGATTTGCTCTTTGGTCAGTCGTGAGTTTGAGATGCTGTTTTCACTTTGCCCTTCACATTTCTGCGCATTTCACTTTGTTGCCCTGATTTGACAAGGGAGTGGAGTCAAGGGACCTACCTCCATTTAAACGATGGCCTGCTGTAAACGCCCAAGTAGAGATCTGCGCGGGACTGGATTTTTAGTCCCGCTCCCGCACCCAACCGCTCCTTCTGTATATGCAGCCTTTGTTCACCCGCTGCCCGACCCACATCCTTTTTCTACCCGAACCGACTGTTCACGCTGAATTTAGATCTAAATTTGGGTGGGGTTGGGTTGGTTGGGTTGTGTGTGTGAAGACAGCCTACAACTAGCGACACACAGCATCACGGCGCACGCTCTCTCAATTACACACATACTCGGGAGCGGTACTGTTAAACCACCTGCTCCGGTTCAAATTACACTTGAGTTACAGACCGCTACTGCTCTTTATTCAGAAATTTATTCCGACATCACAAGAAATACATGGGAATGCAGATCTCTACGCCCAAGTTCACTTGACTATGCCCCCTTGTCAAATCAGGGTCACAAAGTAAATTGCGCAGAAACGTGAAGTGCAAAGTGAAAACAGCATCGCAAACTCAGATTTGCATTTGTTTATTGATTTTTTGCTCACACTTTATTTTTTGTTTGCAAAACTTTTTCTTAATGTTGCAAGTATATATAGCCTTAAACTGACTCCATGGAAATGCAACTATGTATATAAAATATTAACACAGTAAATACGTATTATTTAAAACAAGACAAAAAACTAAGCAATCAAATAATGTGCAAAATGAAAACAACTATCTCTTATTACTAAATGAGGATTCAAAGTTATCCGGTTACTTCAACTCTTCAACACAACAACCATATTAAATAGCCTTCGGTCAATACTGACCTTAGATTTTGCAGAATCACTGTTGGTTGAGTCTGGCCAGTTAAAAAAAAAAACAGGAAGAGACAGGGAGAGAGATTGTTAGAGGAAGTTAGTGAAAATTAACATTTTGGCACCATGTTAAATATATGCTGTATTAATGAGAGGCACAGAGGAGGATGGACCTTTTGGCGTTGTCAGTAAATTAATTCATTAATATATAAGACGCACAGCAGCCTCTGTGTCAATCATTAAGCGTCGCCCCGTAAACAGTGATTGTGAGACAGTGTTCACACAAGATCCGCAATAAACAACTTGTGTAATAAACAACCAGCCTCTGATTGTCAACTCATGTTCCAATGTGAACAGGGTCTTAGATGAAAAAGTGAAAGCGCCCATATATGCAGCGAAAAGGTGAAGTGCACACTGATGACATCACAGCACACACTGATGACATCGGACAATGAATGAAGCTATGGGAGAGGCAAGGGCAGAAACTGATTGTCAGAGAGGGAGAAAGACCAAACAAACACAATTTAGCACCACGCACGGGCCCCGCTCACCTGGTATGAGCGTTACTTTGTTTCACTAATTCTGAAGGCTATGCTCTTCAATATTCTAATACATTTGAACAAATTAGTTTATTTCACTCACTCAAATATAAGTAAAACTTCATTGTACTTGATAGATAAGTTCTGTGAACAATTTCTTAATTAGTTCTCAATTTTTCTGCCCATACTTGTACTACACTACCTGACAAAAGTCTTGTTCTAGATCCCAGTTGTAAGCTCAACAAATAATAACTTGACTTTTAGTTGATCATTTGGAAAAATGTCAGAAGGTAGATTTTTTTCTGATGAATCATCTGTTGAACTGCATCCCAATCATCACAAATACTGCAGAAGACCTACTGGAAGGCAAGTTTCTCACAGAAATGAGTCAAGTTTGGTAAAGGATAATCATGGTTTGGGGTTGCATTTAGTATGGGGGCGTGTGAGAGATCTGCAGAGTGGATAGCAACATTAACAGCCTGAGGTTACGATACATTTGTACTGCCTATTACATTAGGATGCTCATTCAGCAGGATAGCGCTTCTTTTCATATACTTCAGCCTCCACATTAAAGTTCCTGAAAGCAAAGAAGATTAAGGTGTTCCTGGATTGGCCAGCCCAGTCACCAGACATGAACATTATTGAGCGTGTCTGAGGTAAGATAAAGGAGGCATTGAAGATGAATCGAAAGAATCTTGATGAACTCTGGGAGTCCTGCAAGAACGCTTTCTTTGCCATTGCAGATGACTTTTTTAATAAGTTATATGTGTCACTGCAGAGATGTATGGATGCAGTCCTCCAAGCTGAAGGGAGTCATACACAATATTAATTATTTTTCCACTGCACCATGACTTTATAATCTATACTGGACATTATTTCTGTTAAGTGACAAGACTTTTGTCTAAGCAAAGTCAGACCTTACTGTTCTGATTAAATAATTAAATAATAATTTGGTGAAATAAGCGTAATTTAGAGGTCTTTGCCTTTCATATAAGCCCTTCTTATACCAAATGATCAACTAGAAGTGATTGATTAATAAATCCATATGAAACAGTCCCCAAAAGTCACGTCTCCTCTTCAGTTTCGGGCTCATGCACGCTTTGCACTCACACTACAAGCGTACCGCGTCAAAGCCCGAACCGCGCTCAGGCACACCCCTTCCAACCGGGCCAGGGCCGGCCAACTGTACTGTGCCTGAGCCCCGTTCAGCGCACTCAAACTTATAAATTATCCAGGAAACGGGCCTGAGCACAGTAGCATAGTGTGAGTACGCCCTAAAATTTGGATAAGTGACAAGACTTTTGTCAGGTAGTTTATATCATGCTTAATATGTACAAAAGCATTAAAATCCACCCATAATGAGCTGTTCTATTTAATCAGAATTAATAATAATAATAATAATAAAGCTAGGGCGAAAATAGATACTTTTTACATGCTTGAAGTAGTGCAGCTTTTTATACGAGGTTTAAACGGGGCCCATAATCACCTTAATAAATTAATACAAACAGTAAAGCTCCCATTTGTGCATATAGGCATTAAACACACACTCATGTACACACACAAAGAGAGGTCATGGCAGGAGAAACCCATCCTACCGCAGTGGCTGTTCCACAGGCTCAGCTAAGAGAGGAATGCAGAAATGTACAGAGAAAGACAGCAGAAAGTGAATATAACAAAAGGTTTTTGAAAAAGAAACCAAACCTCAAGAGAAATGTAGAAATTTTATCATGCAGGAAATGTTTCCACTACTGTAACCAACAGACAGACCTGTCCGTCCACATGCAGATGAAAGTATGTGTCGTAGCGTTAAGGTGAAAAATGACTGCTTGCCAATGGCTGTTAGTCAGCTAATGGAGACTTTTAGTTTACTATGACTGACTATTTTAACCAGTGGTTGGGGGTGGTTAAGACACCTTACCTGAAGCCTCACCCAGCATGCCTGTCCGGCCAATGTTGGAGAGCAGATGATCAATGTTTGGCGCAGGCTGAACATCCTCTGTGTCCACTGGGGTCTGAGGGGTGACAGGCAGATATTTAGACAAGATACATGGCAACTGTAAATGCTAATGGATTAGCAATCGAATCATATAGATGGCATAAGTAAGGTATAAAGTACATCCAGCTGGTTTCTCTCGAAGCATTCAGACAAACTGTCAAATCAGAAGCTCTTTGTGAAGCAGAAGACTGTTGTACATTTTACATTCACATTTATTCATTAGCCGACACTTTTATTCCTAATTACTTTAAAATAAAGATTAAAGAAGCACTTAAAATCACCAAAGAGCAGTATATATATAGAGAGAGCTCTCTCCTCTTTGATGTGCTTCTTTTATGCTCATTTTAAATTTGTACTGAAAATGTACCGAATGTAATAAAAATGTACTGAATTTGTACTGTATAATGTACTGAAAAGAATAACAGGACCTCTTTATATACAAAGAAAACAAACCTTTTCTTCCTTTTCCTGTTCTTCGCTGAAAAACCAGGTGTACTGCGTAGAGAGAGAGAGAGAGAGAATTGTTGTTTAATATCATAATAAAATGGAGACTACCTGAGAAGTTGGGTGGTATGTTGTGTCAGTTTGGTGCTTTACATGCTGAATGAGGGTCTCCACAATCTTGTAGCGGTCTGGCATGTGGGTGACCATGTCTGTCATGTTGTCCTCTGAAGTTCGGACAAGAGTGGGGCCAAACACCAGTGCCAAATTACGTGGCTCCATCTGCACACATACACACACGCACATACACCTTTTTAGTCACATACCATTCTTTTATTTTTGAAAAGCATTAAAATATATTTCATTCTATAGTGAATTATGCTAAATCATGCTAAACCACCAAAAAACAAACACATTTAAATGCAAAGCCAACCTCAAACCCCCCATCTATTAAAAAAAAAAAAATTGTGATTAAAGTTTTACTGATTTTATATGTGAGCGGTCATAGCGTTTTAAAAATGTTCTTTCTAATAAAACAAAACAAAATCCACTCCTCACCACCCTCCACCCAGAAAAATACCCACTCCCCAGCAGTGCCAAAGTCCATGCCATCCCACAATTAGCATTCTATCAAGACAAATAACTAACAGAAAATATATGTATACACATAAACATATACACATATCTTAAACACAAACATAATAAATACAGGGTATATTTACAGTCTATAATATATTATATAACATATTATAGAAAATAATACGCATATACATACATGTATGTATATATACCTACCCATACATATACATATCCGTACACACATACGTACATACACATACATATATATATATATATATATATATATATATATATATATACACATCCATACACACATAGTGATAAACTAAAAGTAAGTAGAGATCCACACAGACTATCAGAGATTCATGTTGTAGCACATTAATTTCTATTATCCATGAGTCTTTCTGCCAGTTTGTCTGCAGTCGCTTTCCACGCATCAAGAGTTGAGGCTCTTGCTTTATTTATTCTGGCTGTTGAAAGTTCTAACAATACTATATCATAAAACTAAAATAGCCACTGCCGAAAAAATAAAGAATGCAGAGGGAGATATCTTTGAGCAATTATCTTTTTTGCAGATGTTAGTCCTGCCAACCAGACCTTTCTTTGTCGCTCCGTCAAACCCAAACAGGAGTCATCATTTAAAAGTAGCACAACTGGTTGGACTGGCATATCTTTTCCTATAATTTCAGATAATACTGATTAAGTTTTTTCCCCAAAACTCATACACCTTCTCACACTCCCACACCATATGTATAAATGTTCCAACCTGTTGGTGAGAACAAAAACTGCAATTGGGACTTGAGGATAATTTACATAGAAAATGTTCCTTTGTGTCCAGTACAATCTGTGACAGAACTTAAAATGTATTAACTGTTGATTTGGATTTCATACAAAATATGTTTTCCTAATCAATCTGGTCCGCAGATAACTCACAAGCCCAGATCACTGGTATTGGAAATTGCTTTTGGTTAGTATTTACAATAATTCATAATTATTTCATTACTTACTATCTGACTCAAGTTAATTACTTTTTAAATTACGTCTAGTATGGTAAAATGTGATATTTATTGTATAAAAAAACGAGGAGGGGGCGGGGTGGTAAAAGTATTTTCACAGATGCACAGAAAATCAAGCATTTCTCACTTTGTTTTTCTCAGAGTGGTCAGCCACTGTCTTTAGGTGTCCAACTAAAAATTTCAGAGTGTGAAAGTAATGATCTGGAAGATCCCGAATCTGCAGGAAGAAAGAGGAAACAATATAATAATCACATTTATAATGTAGACTATCTCTGTTCAGTATTGATAATAATAATGTTTCTTGTAGAACAAATCATGATATTTGAAGGATTTCTGAAGGATCACTGACACTGAAGACTGAGGTAATCAAATAAATGTACCCCACACAATGTGAAAAACACTGGCTTTTAAACTAACATGCTGAAAACAAGTTCATACCAATTTCTTCATTGTCCTCAGCCTATCGCTGGCGTTCTCCATCCGATTGGCCTCGATAAAGTCATTATATTTATCTTCAGGAGGAAATAAAGAAAGGGAAATAAAAGGAGAAAAAAGTCACTACATGCCCAAGGGTACTTCACACCTTGAATACCTTTCAAGACATTTCACAAGTTTCCAGTCATTTATTAGTTTTATCAATATTAAGCAGCAACAAGATAACAGCTAGCATTCTCCTGTTCTCACCATCAGTGAAGAGGGGTTCTGGGAGTTTACGAAAGAAGGACTTCAGCAGGCTGCTCACCACATTCAGGTCCTGCCATTTCTGTACAGGAGCAAAAAAACAAAAGCAGCATTTTTTTTGAACAACAGATGATACTCAGTATGAGGAGGAAGTGTCGGCTGAAACAAGAGAAGTGAATATAACCAGAATGTTAACTTGTTGTCAAAGAGCTGATGGCTATTAAACAATAACTAGGTTTCTATCACCTTGTTGTTATGCTCATTTCGAGGTATCACATAAGGGATTGATGAATGAAGTGGCTAATTTTGTAAAAATCCCAAACTTTTAAAAACGCTCTCTTAAGGTGGTTTTTAACCTTGAGTTGATGAGGTAGATCTAAAAGCATTTGCTGAATATTATATTTGTTAACCATACGGTTGACCGTGTTTTTACTGTTATAAATAATGACTGTTAAAGTCATTTAAAGAATGACTGATTTAAATAATGGTTTACCCACACAGCAATATTGTTTTACATATTGTTTTGATTAGAAAATCAAACAAACATAATTCTGTTCCACTACTACACTTGATTTTGGTTTTATTGTCAAAAAAAACAACCCCCAAGAAAGAATATTAAATGAGAATCTGAAATATTTTATGGCATACCTCAAAAAATAAACACGGTTTAGTATTCAAAAACGATTTATTTTGATTATATTTTAAATAAATAACTCTTACACTTTATATTTTCAGATTTTGCATAGTATATGTATTAATTTCGGTACTTTAACCATAAACCGACATATCAACCATTTGGTAGAGGCTGATATTTTAGAAATTATTGGATGTGTTCAGAAGAAATGCATTGAGTGTGTTAACTAGCGGCATTAGGAGTTAAGAAATGCAGTTCAACATTTTTTTTCTTGGTGTGGTAGTTAAAGGGTTAATAAATATATTTATTATTTTCATATCAGCAGTTTAAAGAATAAACTCAACATACAAGTAAATATTATATATTTTTAACCAACCTTCCACCCTTTAGACCATTTCAATGTGGTAATGTCATTGGCCCTTGAACATTTCCTGCTTGTTCTAATACTATATCATAACTGTAACAAGAAGCAATTCAATATTTTCAAATTATAACAGCTATCATAACAGTATTTATCAATATGTGGCTCTTTTTGGATTCTCAGACGCTATGGAAATAAAAAATGTTAAACAGGAAGTACGTTAGGACCATTGTTGTTGTTACATTCCTCAAAATGGTCTATGGGCCGGTGTCCTGGAGTTTAGCTCCAACCATAATCAAACACACCTGAGCCAGCCAATCAAGCTCTTAATAGATATACTAGAAACTTCCTGGCAGGTGTGTTGAAGCAAGCTGGAGCTAAAATCAGCAGGACACCGGCCCTCAGGACTGAGTTTGGACATGCCTGCTCTAGGCAAAACACTTTAATGGACTTTACTGCAAGGCACTGAGCTAAGATTTAACACCGAAAGGAAAAATAGAAACTAAAAATTAATAAACAAATACATAAATAACAATAACAATACTTAATGTACTTAATACAATTAATGGTCCCACAAAGTGCTTTGAAAAATGCCTTTTTGTTCTATGTTTGATGTAATCTCAACTGAAACACGAAGAAAGGGTCGAACATAGACTAGCTCCTCCCCTTTTCAAAAAAACACCCAATAGAATTTGTTCTAACACAGTTCTGCCAATGAGAGAAGAGTTGAGCTCAAACACATCAGCTAAAATTCAAATGAGAAGAATCTTGTAGGGGGCGTGGCATGTCAGATACTAGAGAGCATTTGATTGGTCAAGATTTTAGAAGAAACTAAACTGAGGTAAATTGTTGATCCATTTAGGTGGAAGTGACAAACTGCAAACTTTGGATTATATTTGTTTTATATCTTTTAAACATGAATTTTGTCACAGTTTTGAAGCACACTAGCTTATAGATATCTTTAAAACCAGCAATCCTCTTACTAACATCTAAATAACTTTATTTTAAACTCACTGGACCTTTAAAAAGGAAAAAAATAAACATTATCTTGTCATGTCAGCCATTTCAGTCAATGTAACATTCAAATTATTCATGTATGCAAAAAATTGGCTTGCTGATTAAATTCTGGTGTAAAAACGAATCGGCTGCTTCAGCTGAAGGTGTCTTTCTGGTTGCTTGATCACTACTTTGCCAATACCACTGTCAGATGCTCAAAAAATACACATTTGAAGTTTTATTATTAGTTTTTTAGCAAGAACATACGCTTCATAGTAAGACAGAAACCCATCTCACCTCCTCAGTGATGTTGATGTCTACTCCTTTGTTGAGCTGCTCCTGCAGATTGGACACTACAGCATTGTTTCCTGGCACTCTGTAGATCCCTGTATACTCCAGACCCATGTCCTCCACCAGCCCACAGCAGATCTCCACAATCTGAGGAATGAACTGCACACACGAACACATGCGCACATAAGTATAATGAGGAAGTTTGAGATAAATAGGATTTTTCACTCTTTATAAAGCCAATTCTGCTTACCAAGGCTACATTTATTTGATAAAATTTTTTTGAAAATATTATTACAATTTAAAATGATTTTTTTTCTTGTGTATTTGAGTGTGTTTGAGTGTATTTATTCCTGTGACTCATTGCTGAATTTTCATCATCATTACTGCAGTCTACTGTGTCACATGATCCTTCTGAAATCAGTTTAATATGCTGATTTGGTGCTCTATTATAATCAATAGTTACTAGTACTCAATCGCTCATAATGATTTATTTAATTATCAAAAATGAAAACATTTGTTTCTAGTTTCATAGTTCTGTGGAAACTGATACAATTTAACTTTTTTTTTATTTTTACGATGATTCGATTAAAACAATTAAAAATAACAGCATTTAATTAAAAATAGCTTTAAACAATTTAAGGCATTCATTATGAATAAAATAATTTACATATTTAATGGTATCAATGTGTTTATGCAAAATGTGAAGCAGCCCAAACGTTTTCAAAACTGCTGATAATGCTAGTTTTTTTGAGATCATATGACAGTGTATACTGGAGTAATAATGCTGAAAATCCCGCTCTGAATCATGAGAATAATTTACATTTAAAACTACATTTAATAAGAAAACACTTATCTTAAACTGTAATAATATTTATAATTTTACAGTTTTTGCTGTATTTTTGATCAAATAAATGCAGCATTGGTTTGCAAAATCCTCTACTTAAAAAAAAAAAAA
>CAIGQQ010006950.1:143326-157852 GCA_903798035.1 Danio albolineatus
TATATTAGGGCTGTATGATACTGAAAAATCTGATATTGCGTTATTTTATCTCTTTTACATATTGCAAAATGAAAACAGCTCCACATAATAGTTTGAATAGCTCTATATGAAGGTTTTCTGTGGAGTCCAACAGTATTCGGGTACAGAAATTGAATAAGCACAATTGGGAAAAAATCCTTTTTTTTAAATTTATTTTGTTTAATTTCTAGTTTAAATATTTAAAATTCTTAGACCAAGTAAAAATATTAAGTAAAATAACCTTATTTTCATTTTGAAATGTAGGTATTTGGACTAAAAAAATTCCAAGTAAGAATTAGTATAGTAGTTTTAAATAGTAGTTTTGCATACAGTTAGTGTTATATATTTCGTATAAATAAATAAATAAATAAATAAATATATATTATATAGCAGCTCTAATATATTATATTTATAGTTGTAATCATATGACATAACACAACAAATATGCAAAGACATCAACACAATAATGCTCTTTCAGGTCTATTTACCTCGAATCAATAAGAGTAGGTCTAGTTCAAACAGCTCCACTGACATAGCAGGTAGAGCAAGACAGGCTGTCGGTTGTGTTTTTATCAGTATGCTGTAACTTGTCCCAGCTTGTGATCATTTCTGTCAGTTTCAGTTTGGTTCTCCCTGTTTACAAGTCAAGTCCCTATCGACCTTTAAAACAGGGCCTGAAAAAACACATGACCCCTGCTCCATACGCAATTACTATCCACAACTTTTCCATGTTGTGCAACATCTAAAGTAAGGAGGATCATAAAAACGAATGTAATCAAACTGACTCTCTGGAAAGGGTGTGTTGTTGCTGTACAGGTGTGCAGTAGCAACGTGCTTCGCTTCTTTACTGAATGCAAAAGGTGGGGCACTTTCATGCAAAGCATAGTGGTTAGGGTTAACCTCCCTCAGGAATGAAAGCATTGCACTAATGATGGCTTATGCAATAACAACAAATCATAAAAGATGTCCAGCAGTGAAAAGACCAGAACAGTCTTAAAATCGCTAAGAAACAGCCCTAAAATGAATTGGTTTTGTTCTAATGTTGCCATTACAACTCCTAATGTGATGTTAAAGGACCAACTGAAAGCTTTTAGGGGAAACGGCAAAATCAATAGCACTCCACTTGAATCCAGCTGTGCTATAAACGTATAATTAGAGGAAACATAGATTCAAAGTCGACAACTCCACACATTTAACAGTAAGAGATTTGGTGTCTACAAGTCTATCTCAATTGTTTTGAATGTTTTGCATTCAACCAGCCATTTTGTTTCACATTTCCTCTTGCACTCTGGTTTAGTAATAAAGGCATGCGGAGACAAGATCACTTTGAGCTACAGGCCAGAGCAAACACACACTACACACACAGACATCTGCTACTTTCAAATAAAACTAATCATAATTACCATGAACTAATGCTAACCCAAACCTAAAATTACCCTTAAAAATTGAGACATTAAACAATTTTCCTGTACCCAAGGACCCCTTAAATAGGCTTCACCAAATTTAGCACGTCTGTGGAAATTTGTCAGCTATCCTGTACACAAAATAAGGATGGATTCAACTAATATTTCATCAGTATGTAGATATTTCAAAACAATTCATATTAAAACCAATTTAAATTAATCCATTGATTTTAAAATAGTGAGATTATAAAGCTTCAGTATTCGTGCCAAAGTCATGGGTTCACTTCTGGAGAACACAGGACAGTGTCTAATAAATATATACAGCTGTAGAAACAGGATCAAATTGGGTGAGGCACTGAGTGGAAAAAAGGAGAGGAAGTATGAAAAATAGTTCCAATTTAAATCCAGTAATTCTGATTCAGTCACAGACAACTAATATTGTCAGGCTGGCCATGGGAGATTCCAGCATTACCTAATAAACAGACATGCTTGCTGGTTCACCAGACATAGGAAATGAATGGTAAGACCAGTGAGGTTGTGAGTTATTGAGGCAAGTACAGTCATTCTTTAATGTTCCCATCAGTCTATTTTAATAGTGTCTGGATTCTTAATCAGTTTCCCTGTTAAAATCACAACCATGAGCAGGACAGAGTGAGTAAATGATAGGAAGATAGAAAGAGAGGGAGAAACCGAGAACTGGGCAAAAGTCCACAAAGACCAAAACAAACTATGACAAAAAGGTGACCATAGCATTGGAGCCAATTAGGAGAATAATCTTACCAATGAATGGAATCGATGCAAGGGAGTCGTCCTCAATAGATAGTGGTGGAAGGTTAACATCCGTGCGGCGATGAGAAATAGCACTTTCTGCCTTGGCAGTGGTCTCCGTAGGGTCAGTGGTAAAGAGTAGAGGGTCACTGGAGTCAAGTGCTATTGCATAATGTGGGTGTCGAAGGGCGTTTGCACCCCGCCGGCCGGTAGGTGGTTTCTGCCTCAGAACTACTTCCTGTGTCTGGGCTTCAATTGTCGCTTCCCCTGCCCCTCTGTCATGGTTAGTGGGTCGGTAAGTTCTGTCTTGTCCTTCAGATGGTGTGGAAATTGCAGTTGAAGAGGAAGTGGTTGGTGGGGCTGGGGAAGGAGTGGCCGAGGGTGGATGGCCCTCTGGGGGACTGGTTTTGGATGTTGGAGTCCAAAGGTGTGGACCTGTGTAAGAGGGATCTCTAAATGACTGGGCCTGCTGCAGGATACGGCCAGTCTTCCTATTGAACGAGGGACTGTAGCTACGATAGCCAATCGGCTCCTCATCTAGACTCTGGCAAGAAGGCAAACGTCTTGCCAGTTGAGCTGCCTGCTGAGGTTGTGGGATTTGAGATGAGTGTTGGTGCGTTGCATGTGTGAGATTCTGATGGTGTTGGGGTGTGTGGTGTATTTGGTGGGGTGAATCTATGTGTTGGCCGAAATGCCCAGCATGTCTTGCATAGACTTCAGTCCTATTTGGGGGTTGCTGGACCCAAGCAGATCTTTCAACCCTTGGTGAGAGTATCCCCACAGCTCGGTCGAGATTTTCCAGTGAGCGACCCGAGTGTCCGTACCGGCTTGCTAGAAGATTTTCGGAGGACTTTCGCCCATAGACCACCACAGATGGGTGCTGTCCATACACATGCTCACCCCGCCAGTCTCCATGGTTCCAGTAAGGATCACCATATGCCGCAGTGCTCTGCTGAAGCAGCAGCAACGTGTCTTGCGATGCACTGTGGGGAAAGCCTGCTTGTTGAGAACGCCTGGCCTTCCCAAGCTCACCCAGACGGTCTTGTGAGAAACTCCTGTGGCGTGGGTGCATTGAGCGAGAACTAGATCGCTCCCGCTCTCGTTCTCGCTCACGGCCTGGGACCTGGCTGTAGTACCAGTTGGAAAGGGCTTGTTGGGTTTGTTCATTGCGGCTGGATGGGGGTGTTGGTGTAGGCTGAGAAGGGCTGGCCCAAGGTGGGCTTCCCTTGCGGCTTCCAGTGTGCCCCATGGCAGTACCCATATTGTGATTGGCAAGATGACCATGATGCAAAGGGCTCATCACCCCTCCTGAGGAGGAAGAAGATGAGTATGAGCGTCCTCTCATTTGTCCAGTTGGCTGCTGTCCCCTGTCAGTCATTCCATATTGAATCTCCTCTGTTCGGTGTGCAGGGCTACTGTGACCAACACCTCCTGGCTCACAACTCCTGCCCTCAGCCCAGACAACATTGCTGGAGGCAACAGTCCGGTTGTCAAGGGGTGGAGATGGACCAGCAGAAGAGCCGGGCCAGCGGCTCCAGTTGTCCAGCTGGTTTTGTCCCATGTGTGAAGAAGCTGGAGGAGGACAGGGGGTGAACCCCGCAGGAGACTGTGATTTTGTACGAGGAGGGTAGAGAACAGGGGGTGGTGGAGGAAGATTTTGGGCCTTTCCTGTATACGGATTGTTCCCTCTTAGGTAGGCATCATGGGAATATGCCTGAAAGAGAGAAATACAACAGTTTTTAATGTTTTATTATAGAGCAACGTAAAGGGAGACTGAATGTGATGAGAGTGAAAAAGTCCTCAAGGTTTGAAGTTAGGGGAGGGGGGTCAAAAAGAAGACATTTGTATTACACACTGACAATGACACCATCATTAAATACCAATAAAGTGAGTTTCAGAGTCATTTTAGCTTATACAATCTTTTAAAAACAAACACATCTTAGATATACCTTGGTTTAAACATGTTTGCAACAAAATAAATGCTAATGATTGCTAATAATACAATTATTTCATTCAACCACTTTGGCAATTGTAAAACCAATTGTCTGAAAAACATTTTATCCCCAAATTTTATTAATATTGTTGCTATTTTTAAATATTATTTCCATACTGTTAGTCAGAGTTCGTCTGATCTCATTTTTACTTGTTTACTTTTGCTAACCCTATCTCAATTTTGACATTTAGAATAGATTCACAGTTAATAGAAGAAGAATACAACACAAGAAGAATAATTATCTTGTGTTAATAATGCAAATACTGATAACTAAAAACTGCAGTATAAATTTTACAAACAAGCACAGCTTTAAAACATCAACAACTGGCATAACCCATGCAGAGACTACTGTTTGACGACAGACAGGATGTCAAACTGACCAAAGGCACCAGCCCTCCATCAACACCAACCAAACACTGGACACGTGCTACATTAAGAATTTATGGACAAAACAGATTCATGCTTGACGGAATAAAAAGTGTCCGACTCCAAACAAGCAACTCAACTGACACAGCATAGCACATGCAGTCTGCAAATACAACTAGCACAGAGAACAGAAAGCGAATAATCCAAAAGAGTATTCCTTAAAGCTCAGATCTGTCTTTTTTTTCTCAATACTGTACTCCTTAACAGCTCAAATTTACCTCTTATGTCCGACTTGTGCTTTCTTGAGTTCATGTTTCGTTGTCATGTCTCTGTTATTCACGGTATCTCTTTTTCTCTTTCTGTCTATGGTGAGCCCTACCCAACCCAATGCTCTTGAACTCCCTCTTTTTTTCTCCCTCTCTCTCTCTCTCTCTCTCTCTCTCTCTCTCTCTCTCTCTCGTCTCTCCACCCTGTGGGAGTGTGGGAGGGGCCAAATAACTGATGATGTCATCTCAGGAATGTAGCTGATGCGGGTGAAGGAGGGGTGTATAGTGAGACAGAGAGAATGAGAGAAAGACAGAGGGAAGAATAGAGAAGTAAGAAGAACCGGGGTCTCTTAGGAAGCTCTATGGGTAATTCGCCTATTCTGACTGCCATACTACAGAGATTCATTCAAGTGTATAAAGCCATGGAGCTTTATGTGCCACATGTCTGTAAAGGTTTTTCTTCCCCTTTGCTGAGCTAAATGTTCAATCATGTGGGCAATATGTGCCCTGAAGAAAGCATGTGAGTGGGAATGTTAAGAAGAATGTTTGTGTGTGTTAATCATATGACCGTCTACATGCTTGCGACATTACAGATTCTGCATTTTTTTGCTTGGAAATAGTTCAAAGAGACTGTTGAAGCAACCTCCTGAGTCACGCATTGCTCTATAATGACTGCTAGAAGATATTAGTGTTGTCAAACCTCGGTTTCTGTGTCTATTTAAAAGTGTGGGAAATGTGTACACGCCTCTGACGGTGTGTGTGTGTGGGCATACTAACATTACTTCGGAGATAACACTACACTTAAATTTGACTAAATTTTACTCTAAAAATGCTAATTAGATCATTCCAAAATGTGTTGCCTTGTTTTACAGTATAAATACCATAAAACAAAGCCTAAGATAAGTAACTTACAGTGGAAAAACTATGAAGATATATTAAATATAATAATATAATAAATTACACTAAAATTTACTGATGCATCTTTCAAAAAAGAACAAGAAAAGATTAACAAAATTATTGGTAACACTTTAGTTGAAGTTCCAGTGCTTACTCTTAACTAGTATTATTATTAAGATATTGGCTGCTTATTTACTACTTATAAAGTACATATTCAGCATGATCTTATTCTTTATCTATAATCGGTCCCACTTTGTATTTAGTTGCCTTAACTAATATGTACTTACACTGAAATTAATAATTTGTTATAATGGGTAACACTATATTTTGATGGTCCATTTGAGTATCAGTAGACTGTCTACTTAATATCTGTTGATACAGACATTCAACAGACATTTAACTGACTATAAGAAACTTTGCAAGATAATCTAATGAGAATTAGTTGCAATGTACCCTAAATTCAACAAACGGACCATCAAAATAAATTGTGATCTTATAATGTACTTATTGTGTAAATACATGTTTTTACATTGTACTTCTGCTTGATTAAATACCTGCAAGTAATTACATGAGTAATTACCTTTTGTAATTAAATGTATAACTACACTGTTGACCATGCCTAACCCTTTAACCCACTCTTAAACCATACCACCAAACCTGTCCCTAAACCTACCTGTATCCCACCTCAAGAGCACCACAAGTGCTCTTCAATACATTGTGACCACATTAAGTACATTGTATTTATATTTTGATCTAAGTACATAGTAGTTAAGGCCACGTAATATAAAGTGTCTATAATTCTACCTTAATAACTATTAATACCTTAATAACTAAAATACTATTAAAATGTATTAAAATAAAGCCATAGTTAATGGTTTATTAATAGTGAGAACTGTAACAAGATAAAATGTGACAGAAATATGAAAAGCTGTACAATATAAATCCAATTTGTCTCATATTTTGATGATCAAACTGTGAAAGAAAAACATAAAAGTCCTAAACAACTAAATTTAGGAACTAAATGTCAAGTAAGCCAGTATGAATGAACTATAATGCTATGGAATGTGGAAAAAGGCATTTGTTTTCTAAAATAATGTACTGAGGACACATAAATCGATAATTATCATACATTATGATGCAACATAACATAGGTGTAGGCATATTTAAGCATGTTTATGTTTTGGTCACACTTTATTTTACAGAAGTCCTGAGAGGCCATGCATTAAAATATATTTTCTCTCTTGTTATGTCGTGATCACGGCTTAATTTTCTTGTGATCTCGATATAACAAAAAGTTCTGCTTATTTTGACTTCCGTAAGCAAACGCCTACGAAACATCATGGAGGAACGCATTCGCTTTTATTTTGACCAGGGACTGAGTCAAACTGAGATAGTTCTATGCCTTTCAGTGATTGACAATTACTATATCAGTGTCCGACACTTGAGAAGGGGGCTTTCGGCTCTCAGCCTTTATCGTCGAAGATATAGCGACCCTTAGAGTATCGTCAGTTTCATTGCCAGTCAGCTTGAAGGACCGGGACGTCCGCACGGTTATAGAATGATGCTAGAAAGGTGCTGTTTAAATGGTTTGCAGCTGACCAGAGAAATAGTAAGAGATGTGCAGTTAAGTTTGAGAATATACAGAACTTTTTGTTATGTCGAGATCATAAGAAAACGAGTTGTTATGTCAAGATCATGAGATAATTAGGTCGTGATCACGACATAACAAGAGAGAAAAAATAATTTAATGCATGACCTCTTAGAACTTACGTATTATTTTGATGGTCCTTTTGTTGAATTGAAGTTACATTGCATCTATATGCCAACTAATACTCTAGATTATAAGTAGACTGTTAGGTTGGGGTTAAGGTTAGAGTAAGTTGACATGTACTTGCAAAGTTTCTTATACTCAGATAAATGAATGTCTGTATCAACAGATATTAAGCAGACAGTCTACTGATACTCAAATGGACCATCAAAATAAAGTGTTACCTATATTTTTGTTTGGTTTTTTGTTGTTGTTTTTTTAATCTGACTGTGTTTACATGATGGTTCATGAACTCTGATAAAGTCAGTCAAGGTCACACAGAGTAGTTTTGAAATGGAATATAAACACTATGACATTTGCATTTGAAAGAAAGAACCCCAAGGTGTGGCAAAAATTCTCAAACGTACACTTACCAGCTGAAGCACGTCCTCATCCTTTGGCATAATGGAGAGCTCCAGTACACTCTCACTGCAAGAGACAAAAACCCAGACAGCATGAAACTCAATGGGATATTGCACTATGTACAGCAATAAACTCCCCATTAGACCATTTTAGTTGTTGCTTGGGCTGAGTTCAAAGCCACCCCTTTACATTGGGGTCAGTGGTAACCTTTCTAAGAAAAGCGCATAATCATCCAGACAGCAAACGCTGCCTGAGGTCGAACGGTTACGTAAAACATATGTCAGAAATTCCACATGAACAAGACTCATCTGCAAATGTTTAGTTCAGTTCTGCTTCTTCAACTACTAACTAAACAATGCTGTAGATAAGACGTCTTGATCTGCAGATACTTCTTAGGTTAGTTTTGGTTCAAGTAGAAACTTTCATGCGGCTAATTTTGTGACTTCAAGAACTCACCTGTTCTGAATCAGTGCAATGACCTGCGAGTACGTCTTACCCAGCACGCTTTCCCCATTCACTTTAACCAGCCTGTCTCCTGTGAAGACACACACAAATGGCAAACATTTAGAGAAGGGCCTTCCGGCTTTTTTCTGATGTGAACTTAAACTTGACACTTTAAATTTGACACCATCAGCATCAATAAATGTTTTCTTAGATATAATTTTTGCCTTGCTTTACAGTAAAAAAAAAACTTTATAATAAATTACATAAAGATTTACTGATGTATGCTTTACACAAGAAAAAGATGAGATTAGTCAAATTATTAAAATTTGTACAGTTTAAATGTAAGTTCGCCCTTGCAGATGATTGATTATAAAGCGTGTTTGGCATGCTGTCCCAGGAGAGAGCCCTGAGCTCGTGGGATCCTCGTTTAGGTAGGTCTCGAGAACTCACCCGCTTGGCGAATGTAGATTATGAATGGCTCTGGAGAGTGTATGCTGAATTCTACGCTTATCTATGATGCCGATTTAGTCAATAGATGCCGATTTTGTCAATTTACTAATGTTACATGTTTTTGGTTTGTGGGAGGAAACCAGAGTGCCCGGGGAAAACCCACGCAAACACGGGGAGAACGTGTAAACTCCACACAGAAATGCCGACTTGGCAAGGTAGGATTTGAGCCAGTGACATTCTTGCTGTGAGGCAATGGTGATAACCATTGGGCCTCCGTGCTGCCCTGATAAAGAAAAGGGAGGAGTAGGGGTGGAAGCTGGGATTCTTCAAGACGAAGATGGCTAAGGTAAGATACTCTGGTTATTTATAGTAATTTAGGAATCGTCTGATTGGGGAATCATGCATTAGCTAATGAGGACCAGCTGCTATCAATCATAAGCGCGTGCTCCTCTCGAAATTAGTTTATAAAATAAACTTCATTTCAATTTACATTTAACAAAATGCCTCACCAAAAAAGTTGTCTCAATCTGCATTTACTTCTCAGGTTAGTTTTGGTTCAGGTCAAAGACTTCATGCAACAAACGGCGCCATCAATAAAACTCAAGAGATCTGGCTAACTTCCGTATTATAAAAATTAACTGCTCTTGTAACTACTTAAAAATTACCATATACTCTACCACTCAATATATATATGTATGTATATGTATATATTCATTAAGAAATTAATACTTTTATTCATTAATTACACATTAAATTGATTAAAAGTAATATTTCTATTCTTAATGTTCTCTTGAGCTTTATTATTAAAAATAGGTAACACTTTATTTCGATGGTCCATTTGAGTATCAGTAGACTGTCTACTTAATATCTGTTGATACTGACATTCAACAGACATTTAACTGACTATAAGAAACTTTACAAATACATGTTAACTTACACTAACCCTACCCCCAACCCTAACCCCAACCTGACAGTCTACTTATAATCTAATGAGAATTAGTTGCAATGTAACTTAAATTCAACAAACGGACCATCAAAATAAAGTGTGACCAAAATATATATAAATGTAGTAAACATTTTTAAATTGTATTGATATTTCACAATTTTAATGTCATTTTTATTAAATATGCACAGCCTTGGTGTATGTAAGAGACTTACTTCTGAAATTACTTCTGAAGGATCGTATGGAGCAGTGTGTAATTGGAGTATTTGCAAACAATTTACTGGTAATGATTAGTGCCTCTCAGCTTTCTCATACTTTTCAAAAACAAAGTGAGGGTAGTCTGTTTGAATAATGAAGATTAAGAAGACTCATTCCACATGTTCAGTCTGTTTTTCTTAGATTTTGGGTTCATTTCCAGGTTAAGTTACAGGATCGACTCAACCAGCGGCGGTTTGTCTGAGGAGTCAATGGAAGCTCCCATCTAATCATAACCAGTAATATTAAAACACATCCATCAGAAGTAGCGCTGCATTCATTGCATTCGTTGCTTGTGTTTTCATCTATTTGTAAGGGCATCTCAAAAAACAGGACTTACGCAGAACTGATTCATGCACATAGATCAAGATGTCCTATTCAATGTCTGTCAAGTAAATATTTTGGCTAATCTAAGCTCCATGGAACACATTTAATCCATTTGGTTGAATAATTCTTACAAAGATACTTAGACAAAACAGCAAAAAAGTCTTTCAATGTCATCTGGATATAGTGAATAGACTTTATTTATTATAGAGATACTTAATATAGAGATTATAATGTGTCTTATAAGGTAAAATAAGGTAAACCTACAATATTGTACTGCTACAATTTTAAGAAATTGAAGGTCACACTTTACAATAAGGTTTCACTTGTTAATGTATTTACAAACAATAGCTAATAATAAACAATACATGCACAGCATTTACTAATCATAGTTCAATATTTACCAAAGCATTATTCAAATCCAAAGTTGTGCTAGTCAACTTTAGATAATGCCCTGTGAGTTAAAAACAGAACAATGAACAACTTTATTTTCAACAAAGATGAATAAGTATTGTAATAAATGTACTGTTCATTGTTTAGTCATGTTACAAATGACATTAACTAATGCTAACTAATGAAACCTTATTGTACATTTTAAACATTTGCACTAGGGCTGGACAATGTATCATTTCAGCATTGATATCGCAATGTACACATCAGAAATAGTCACATCAAAGCATGTGCAATGCCCAGTCGTGATTATAGTTGAGAAGGTACTAGTTTGTCATTGCAAAGTTTACAGTGTCTGCATATAAACAAAGTTAGCATTTTTTCAGACCTGTGATTATTTATTCATTAATTCATTCATTTACTTTTCGGCTTAGTCCCTTTATTAATCTGGGGTCGCCACAGCAGAATGAACCGCCAAGTTTGTATTCTATGCTTGGAATTTGATTAATATGTGTTGTGTAGAATAATCCTAACCAGCCTAAAATTATAAACTCTTTCCCCAACAAAAAAACATGGGCCCGTGTAAGTTACGGATGATGTGATAACCTTGGATAAAAAATCACGGTTTCAGGGTATCATGGTATTGTGACACTGCTCTAATGTAAGTTCTTTTTAAATGTCTGGGTAAAAACAACAACTTTTTTCCCCATTGAACACAATATATTTCATTTTAGGAAACATTTAAAATATTTTGGAATTATATAGACATATCTGGCTATATAATTAAAATAAATCACTGACTTATGCTGTCTTCATTAGTTTCAAAAACACTGATTTCTTTACAACACAATAAAAAAACATTTAAAAAAAACCTTACATATACCTTAGGCACACTATAAAAGAAAATTCTAATGCTTTTCCAAAATGCAGTAAACCTTGAAACCGGTCATCGTCCTAATTGTCACCGAGTGAAATTGTATTTATCACAAAATATATTGCAGAAAAAAACATAATATAATTTTCACTGATGAAAAAAACGCAATATAAATTTTTTTTCCAATATCGTGCAACTCAAATATATACCCAAGAAATGTCTTTAACACACACACACACACACACACACACATACACACACACACACACACACTGGTATTGGTGGTTTACGAGAATTCTCCATATATAATGCATTTATACAGTAAAAAACACGTATTATATTGCCTTATCCTACCCCTTCTCCTAAACACAACCTTTACAAGAAACCTGTAAATTTTGAATGTCAAAAGACCCTGTTCTGTTCGATTTGTTAGCATTTTGAATTATAAGGACATACGTGTGTCCTCATAAACCACCTCAATGTTGCAATACCTAGGTCATACCCATATCATTTTGCAGATTTCTGTTCCCGTAAACCACCAAAACCAGTACGCACACACAGATAATATAGGCCCAATCTCAATACTATTTTTGAACCCTTCCCCTTGACCCTTAAAACTGTGTGAAGGGGAAGGGCTTCAAATTTGACCCCTAAGAAATGGGACACCAGCACACCTTGCACACATCGCGATCCCCTGCTTCATGTGAGATCAGCGACCGCGACTGCTGTAGTTATTCCAGTTGCGTTATTTTTAGGTATTTATCTTAAGGAAATCACTGAAGGCAATGATATCATGTTATCATAACGATATAATGTGACAATATGATCGTAACAGTACTTACCATTTACACAGTGGCCATATTCATCTAAGTAAACACACGAAAACAACATTACACAGTATACCATACACTGTAAAAAGGTAGTTCCCAGTCACCAGACTTTGATTGATTGATTTGATTGTCGGATGTGAAAGTATGTTATGGGACTTCTATACAGAAGTTATTATTAGAGATTATAGATAGTAAAATTTAGCGTTTGCTATTTTAGATTTTTTTTAAAAAGCATGACAGTAAAACACAAGCGCGGTTAAGAATGTATTCAAACATATGCTTGTTTGTAGTAAAAATTTGTAATAATGACAAAAAATACTAATTTGTCCTAATACTCATCTCCTGACTTCCATGTGAAGCCATGCTGCCGTTGTAGATGGTGTATTCTGGGATATTTTTATACCCCATGGTTTTGAGTGTGGTCCTGGAAAATTTCTGTTTCAAGGGCTATATAGCCCTTCCCCTTAGTCCTACGCCTTCGAGCTAAAGAGAATTGGGACACCCCTACCCCTTCATGTGAATGTGCAAAATGAGAGGCAGGGGCAAGGGGAAGGGGCTAAGGGGTAGAATTGGGATTGGGCCATAGTGAGCCTCCTTCAGTCATGCTGTGAGTGTTTAGTTGAAAAACAAACCATATATCACAACTCAGGGACACTATACCTGTATAAACACATCACTCTGTATTAGTTTCTCTCTCAAATTAAAACGTATTCTGTTTTTGCTGTTATAAACTGCAAGAAAAGATTCTGGGTTTGACTGATTTAAGTCAGCTGACATGATTAGCAAACAGGAAGCATGACCGAGTGCGTCATGCCGTATCAGCGTCATCATAGGTCGCATTCCTGTGAATCTGTGACAGCTTTGAAGAAGAGCCGCTCCAGCATTGAGTTTAGTGGGCAAGTCACAACAAGAGTTCATGTATGCATGCGCACGAGTCCAAAGTGTTGAGTGTAATCAAAGCAAAAAATCATTGTGCACGCAAAGACATGTACACACACAAACACTACAAACAAACATGTCAGGCTTAGAATAAAAAGCTTTCCAACAAAAACAGTTACTTTGAATTTCTGTTTAATTGAAGGATTATGTATGGTAAGGGTTCATATGCCTACAGTAGATGACTAAGATCACGTTTACATCTGGTATTGATATGGTTCAATCGACTCCTTTTTTGAGTATTTGCTGTTATGGTTATTTGTGACAACAACAAATAAAAGATTAGCATAGTGGAACATTTCATTTGTATTTCCCCCCACTGTTATTCTCTGTGATGTTTTACCAATGATAATTTATTGAATTCAACGAGTTTTCATTTTGTAAAAAATTAACATTAAAGTGTGGTTTTGAGCACCACCAAGCTGTTAACTGTAACAGTAGGGCTCTGAGAATGACATGGAGCTCAAATGTAAACCAGAACTACAAAACCAGTCATAGGTAGAACAAAAAAAACTACAAAACCAGTCATAGTTTTTTTTTACATCATTTGAGAGCTGAATAAATAACCTTTCCATTAACGTGTCATTTGTTAGGATAGGATAATATTTTATGGAGATCGGAGGATTAAAAAAATCTAATTTATTCTGATTTATGTTCTTAGCAATGCATATTACTGATGAAAAAATGAGTTTTTATATATTTTTATATCATTCATTCATTTTCTTTTCGGCTTAGTCCCTTTATTAATCCGGGGTCGCCACAGCGGATTGAACCGACAACTTATCCAGCATTTGTTTTACGCAGCAGATGCCCTTCCAGCCACAACCCATCTCTGGGAAATATATTTTTATATACTGGCATAAAATACAAATTGGATTATTGGCATAAATAAAATTTTCTTTTTTGATCTATACAATGTATTTTTGGCTTTTCCCACAAACATAACAGTGCAAAATAAGACTTTAAATTGTTTTTTTTAAATAAGGTTTTGTAGTCCTGGGTCACAAATGTACCATAATTTTCGCATAAATATTTGTTCAACATGTTTGTTGCACCAACAACATGCAAATGAATGAAGAGTGTAAATTTGCTGCATAATGTTTACTTCAGCTTACATTAAATTCAATTAAATTTTACATCTTTCTTTCATTCTTCTTTCTTTCTTTCTTTCTTTCTTTCTTTCTTTCTTTCTTTCTTTC
>CAIGQQ010006950.1:157862-181239 GCA_903798035.1 Danio albolineatus
TCTTTCTTTCTTTCTTTCTTTCTTTCTTTCTTTCTTTCTTTCTTTCTGTCTTTCATATTTCTGTTGAGTTTATTAAACCAATGGCCAATGAGAGGCATTTAAAAAATGTTGATGCAACTTTGTTCGCCTATATCTATATCCATTTACTAAAGTATGTGCAGTTGTTTTCACAGCTATTTTGGCCCACAAACATGTTCTTGGAGCTTTGTATGAGTACAGTTGAACCACTGAAGTCACATGGAATGTTTTGATAATGTTTTTGGTTGTTTGGTTGAGTCAGAGAGCTCTCGTATTTCATCTAAAATATCTTAATTTGATTTCTGCAGATGAACAAAGGTCTCAGGGAATTGGAACGACATGAGTGTGGGATTTTTGAGTGAACTAATCCTTTAAGTATAATATTTCTCATAAAAGACAACAAAATTAGAATGAATTACTATAAAAAAATGAAATTATGAAAGTGAAAATTTGCCCTGCATGGCAATCAATTCCAAGCAGCAAATATAGATGTTTTATAGTTGTACACACACAAACATTCTCTTTTTACCTGTACACAAGCCAGCCAGGTGAGCGGGGCCTTTTTCCCTCACATTCTTCACAAAAATTGTGTCCATGGGCTCCAGACGACTCCGCTGAAGCCCTGAATTATACACAGAAACACACAACCCATTTGAAAACTATAGACCAACAAATCTTGCACAAGGATAGAAGACAATTATATGCATGCTTTTAGAATGTCTTAGCTGGGGTCTTTTTAATTAAAGCTAATTCAATTCTGTTTTACTCTGTAAACTAATATATGGAAACACAAAGTGCTTCAGGTCTTATTAATGTGTCAGATAAGGGATTCTTAAAGATATCTAAATAAAATCATCAGTCCGAGGCACTCGAAAAATTAAGTGAAAACGTTTAAAAGCTTTTAATGACATGGCTTTTATTTCAAAAACAGCACTCATGTGCACCTACAAGTTTCTGCAAACTTCCCTTCATCAGGGTGGCATTATTCAGGTGCCTCTGTAGCTCATTAGTACACTCAGTATGTCACATGACACAATAAATAACTAAACAGTACAGAGAATTACATAAACGAAGCAATAATATCAAATCAACCATGCAATGATTCACAAAACAAATAGAAACACACAAAAATGACTACCCAGCATAATTCCCAGTAGTCAGAATGCTTAACCTCATTGTACAGCAGCACATTCACTGATGTTTAGACTGGCACTGAGGAATGTGTTCTGCTCATAGTCATGCCAGTATCTTATGATGGCATGATAAGACGAGGACAGGCAGTATCAGTCAACAAACAGGTTGAGGTAGCAATGCATGCGCTGATCTAGGAACTGTGGGGCTTATTGTAGCATCAATGTTGGTCTTATATCACCAGATGATCTGTCATAAGCAGATTTCATTCTCAGCCTTTATAAATCTCTATGATCTGGAGCTCCAGTGTGTGTGTGTGCGGATGCATCTGTCTGTGTTTATGTGCTGGATATTTAGATGCTGGATCCAGTAATATAACATAATCCCATTATGCAAAATGCAAGAAATAATATTTTCCCCAGTAAATCTGGACATATTTTCCATCTAAGAGTACTTTAAGTGATAGTCCAACCAAAAAAATGAAAATGTACTCAACCTCAGGTGGTTCCAAAGGCCTTCTTTCTTCTGTTGAGCACAAAAGAAGATATTCTGAAGCATCATGGAAACTGGTGGCCATTGACCTCCATTCCATAGAAGGTAAACATGCCATAGAATTCAATGACTACCTGATTCCAGCCTTCTTTGTAATATCTTTTTTTGTATTCAACATTTGGAACCACTTAAAGGTGAGTACATAATTTTTTTTTTTGGTTTGGTTGAACAAATTGAGAGAAAGTAGATGATATTAGATAGAAACATAATTAACATTTGAGGTGAACTATCTCTTTAACATTAAGTAAATGTACTAGTACTGCAATGTGATAATGAGTTTGTTAGATACTGAATTAAGGAAACCTTTCATATGACATTAATATGACACATCTTGCTAATTTTATGGCATGCGGTATGTCTCCTATCAATCGCGCTCTTTTCTGTAGCCCTGCTTAAACCAGACTGATCTGAACGCAGATGGAGAGCTGTAATGTGCAAGAAAGTAACATTTCTCTAGAGGGCGCCGAAAATCTGTGGCACGGAGATGTTTATGCCACTAATTTACCTCAGGCCATTCACTGACTGAGAGAAAAAACAAGCAGAGGATGACCAAACACAGGAAAACACATGTTCATCAAGTCATGTGGATTTTGGTCGACTCAGATAAGTGACGCTGTCTCTTTAAATTATACCTAATTTGATGTAATAACTGCAATTCACGTGCTATGAATGAGATTCAAAACAAATGTAAATGAGAGACTCACCCTTTCCATTCCCGTTCTCTTCATCCTAACAGGAAACAAATGGAACAGAGTTAGATCACATTGAATTAAGTATGCAGCTTTTAAAGTTAAATAATTGTATAGTCATCTGAAAAATACAAGACAATTAAGTAAGTGGACTAATTGTCATCTGTAATGAGTAATTTTTGAGTCATAAAAGAAATGACAGTGGACTCTTTAAGTGTTTAACTACTGTAAAGGACGCTCATTCAGCATTCAGTATCAACTAACATTAACTGATAGTGAACAAGTGAACAACATCATTTTTTTATAGTATTTATTTATTAATCTTTGTGAAAAAGGCAACTTTTCATTGTTTATTAATTTGTTCATACAGTGTTAATTTATACTTTTGATTTGATATTTGATTCTAATTAACAAATTAGATCAATTTAAATGATTGAAACATATATTTTATTACTAACTAATGCTACATATATAGAATGCATACATATAATACAATACAAGTGAACACTGAGATTAATATTATTAAATATTATAAATTAAATAATAATAATAATAATAATAATAATAATAAGGCGACATGGTGGCTCAGTGGTTAGCGCGGTCACGTCACAGCAATAAGGTCGCTGGTTCGAGTTCAGTTGGCATTTCTGTGTGGAGTTTGCATGTTGGCGTGAGTTTCCTCCGAGTGCTCCGTTTTCCCCCACAGTCCAAACACATGCGGTATAGGTAAATTGAATAAAATAAATTGGGTGTAGTGTATGTGTGTGAATGAGTGTGTATGGGTGTTTCCCAGTAATGGGTTGCAGCCGGAAGGGCTTCTGCTGTGTAAAACATACTGGATAAGTTGGCAGTTCATTCCGTTGTGGTGACCCCTGATTAATAAAGGGACTAAGCCGAAAAGAAAATGAATGAATGAATGAATGAATGAATAATAATAATAATAATAACAATAATGCAAAATTTTGTATAATTATTATATAATCGTAAGAAAATCTTGTTGTAATACACCGTAATAATAACAACTAAAGAAATCATTATTTTAAGTATTTTACTATATAATAATAAAAGGAATAAGACGTGTCTCATTATTCATATTCAATATTATTATGTTACAACACTTTCTTGTTTATTTGTCATTCTTTTTCATTTTATGAAATGAAAGGCTAATATATTAAGAATCATTTTGTAATGTAAAAGCTTGTAACAAAATGAGGCAGAGTACATAATGAAATGTAAAAATCATCATAGATACAAACAAAACAACAAAATGTGACTAAACTCTACCATATAACTCAGTTAATACACTGATTCAATTGTGTTGATCCCTATCCCCCTCCTAAGGCCAAAATGACATCATCACTAACACTGTCCCAGCACTAGAGGTCAGCACTGAAAACAAAAATAAGCACTCTTTTTATCAGCCAATGTCCTTCTATAAGCCACAAACGCATGCAGTAAACATACATACACCTCTGCAAGAACAGCCACAACAACAATGCCAGAAATGACACAGTCTTTATAATATAAAGACAACAGGCACAGTTTAGATAAAACACACACACATACATACACAACCTTTTCTAACCAACTAGAGGCTTAAATCACACACACACACACACACACATACACACACACACTCACAGCGCTGATTGTGCAGTTTTAAGAGGGCAGCCCAATGTTTAGTCTGCGCTGACTGGGCTCATTCCTAACAAACTCACACAATACTGAGGCTTTGCCGTCCCGGAGAAAGACAGGCAGATAGAGGGGCTAACAGATGGGTACAGAGTGACGGATGATGACCACAGCTTTGAGATTTACATGCAGCATCTAGCCTACAGATCAAAATGAAAGTCCACGTGGAGCTACTGGACAGAGAGAGTCACGCAGCCATGTGAGCATGTGGACCGCTAGGAACATTTTGGACAAGAATGGGCCAGAACACATTGTTTGGGAAGTCCTGGTACAGGACGGTTCAGCTCAGAGTGACTGCAGTACCAGGCAAACAAAATGAAACAGGCCTTTTGACTGAGGAAAGCAAACAGCAGCTGCTCAGAGAAGAGAAGCAATATAGAGCAGTCATAATGGGGCTTTGTTTCTTTAGCATCATGTACACACACACACACACACACAGCATTTAAACAGCTATAGCACACTCTTTATATAATATGATAATAAAACACTAAATCTCTTATGCTCAAATACAATAAAGATTCACTGATACTGTGAAACAACAATCTTTAATGGACCAAAAGTTCAAATAAAGAAAGAAATCTTCTGTAACTTATTCATTAATTTTCCTTCAGCTTAGTCTCTATTTTAGAGGTCACCACGGCGGAATGAACCTCCAACTATTCTGGCTTATGTTTCACACAGCAGAGGCCCTTCTAACCACAACCCAGTACTGGGAAACACCCATACACACTCATTCACACACACACACACACACACACTACGGTTAATTTGGTTTATTTCATTTCCCTATAGCACATGTCTTTGGACTATGGGGGAAACAGGACAACCTGAAGGAAGCCAACCCAAACACGGGGAGAACATGTAAACTCCATATAGAAATGCCAACTGACAAAGCCGGGACTCGAAATAGCGACCTTCTTGCTATGAGGCAACTGTGAGCCACTGAGCCGTACTGCTTTACTGCCAATTTTGAACAAGTTGTGATTATGGGATGAAATGACCCATACGTCATGAGATCAGACACTATTAGATTTTGTTATTTAAACCCTCCATTTTCCCTTCTAGTTCTAATATGCACTGGCAGAATAAAAGACTGTATCTCTTTCCTCTAGTTAAAAAGGTGCTCCCTGAAAAATCTTTGTTAGATCAAACAGTCATTACTATTACTAGCTAAGACTAAACTGTTTTAAAAACAGTTCCCAGTTAAAACAAAATGCATCTGATGCCATGGATGAGTCTTCAAAAACAAGATCGAACCAGAATATTGCTGGAGCCATAATATCACATAAAAAGTTCTTTGTTGAAAACAAGGATTTTTTAAAGACAGAAGGCCTTGAAGGCTGAGCACAAGAGCAATTCCATGCAAATGTCGACTTCGCCAAAGTAGTGAAACCCTTTCTGCTTGTTTGATTAGGCTTCTATTTTACAGTACTATAAACAAACTCAAAATATCCCTGCCAAGATTTTTAATCACTTTAATTAGAATTTCCATAATCACCAAGTGGTAATTTCACATCTGTCACATCTGCAACAGAGATGTGTCACATCTATAATGAAGCTTTTTTCTTTATAAATGCAAAAAGGTCAAATAAAATGAAACACATAATGTTTGTTCCATAGAGAGCCAACTCTTATCCTTTTATCAGTATTATCTCTTTTGGGTTGTGCAGTTTAACTCACAGAGTTTCTACAATGTGTGTTGTATGCTGTAAACTGCTTCCTTTGGTTCCTTTTCTGGACTTTGAACACCTCGGGACCATTGCTGTCTATGGAGGGTCAGAGAGCTCTCTGATTTCATCTAAATGATCTTCATTTGTGTTCCCAAGATGAAGGTCTCAGTGGATTGGAGCAACATGAGGGTGACTAATTAATAGAAGAATTAGTTGAAGATTTTAGGGTAAACTAATCTTTCAAGTATTAAAAAATATATTAAATAATACATTTAACTTTTGGTTTGCTTTTCACCACTTTAAAAAAAAAGCTCAAAAGGCCATTCGTACAGAACGTGTCTTTGCATCTCAAAATGTGAGATGCAGCGCTCAGGAATGATTCTAAAGAAGTGCAGTGTAGAACATGAGGATATCTGAACACAGCCACTATGGCCGACTCCTCCACCATGTTGCCACTGCATAAAACTGTTGTCATGTCAGCTTGCAGAAGCTCACAATGCTTTCCCCCCCAAACAAAGTTCTTCTGATTGGTCCACTGCATTGGAACTGCCATTAAAGTTAGCATGAATCAGAAGTTTCTGAGACTTTTGTTTCAGTATGTTGATGTATTTCCAACTGAAATACAATATTGAGTAGGGTTTGTTTTTGTGCATCATTCTCTTATAGCAAACTAACGGTAAGAGGGGCTTGGCTACAAATATTGCTCCGCAGTTGCAATAGAAGCGTTTCCACAGTCATTGCCATCACATGGATAAGCAGCAGGACATTTTTGCCCTCTAAAATTCTCCTTTTGTAGTCCAAAATAAAAACAATGACATATGACAAAGGAAAAACATTCTTACTGTATACTTTACTTTACCACTTCTTCTTCATTCACTCATTCATTTTCTTTTTGGCTTAGTCCCTTTATTAATCTAGGGTCGCCACAGCGGAATGAACCGCCAACTTATCCAGCATAACTTTTACGCAGCGGATGCCCTTCCAGCTGCAACCCAGCACTGGGAAACATCCATACACTCTCATGCACACACATACACTTCAGACAATTTAGCTTACCCAGGTAACCTATACCACGTCTTTGGACTTGGGGAAACCAGAGCACCCGGAGGAAACCCACATGAACACAGGGAGCAAACTCCACACAGAAATGCCAACTGACCCAGCCAAGGCTTGAACCAGCGACCTTCTTGCTGTAAGGCGATCATGCTACCCACTACGCCACCGTGACGCCCTAGCTCCATCTTATTAAATGTTTTGTGACGGCTGTCATCCTTCTCACCTTGAGAGTGGTGTGCAGAGCGGACTCTGGTGGGTAAACAATGAAGTGACGCAGCGTGAAGCCAAAGCCCTGAGAGTTCTTTTGGAGCACAAGCGTGCGTGGACCCTGCCAGGACACACCCAGCCCATCTGTCCCAGTCCGCACCACCGGCCGAGGGTTCTCACTGGATGAAGAGAGCCCATCTCTCCGCCCTTTTGCCTGAAAGACACACAGAGAGACACCTCTAATTAGACATTCATCACTGATTCATTCAGTCATTCAGTCCAAAACAACTACAACGTGAAAAAAGCTAAAACAAATATAATGCAACTGTGGATGAACGTGTCATGTTTAATGTGATAATTGGAGAATACTCTTGGTAGATAATTGCTAGAAATAACACCCTGTTGTTCTAAATGGCCGTCCCAACTGTTTTGGAGCTGTCAGTCTCCTTACGCCACCTGTGCAAACAAAACGTGTGTACGTGGGGAGAAGAAGCTGACAGGGGGAGGGCGCAGGAAAAATCTCTCAGCATACGGGAACTATGATGTCATTTTGGTTATGCCAACATTCTTGAAGGCAATTAAGAAATAAAAAAATAAATAAAATAAATAACATAAAAAATAAATAAAATAAAAAACAAAACAAAACAAAAAATAAAAAAATAAATCAAAATAAAAAATAAAAATAAATCAAATAAAATAAAATAGAATAAAATAAAATAAAATAAAATAAAATAAAATAAAATAAAATAAAATAAAATAAAATTAAATTTTGTGAAGGAAAAATCTCTGCATTACGGAACCATGATGTCATTTTGGTTATACCAACATTCTTGAAGGCAATTAAGAAATAAAAAAAATTTATAAACTAAATAAAATAAAAAATTAATTAAATAGAAAAAAAAACTAAAAAAAATAAAAATAAAAAATAAATAAATAAAAAAAAATTAAAAAAATAAAATAAAACAAAACAAAACAAAACAAAAAAACAAAAAAACAAAATGTAAAAAATAAAATAAAATAAAATAAAATAAAATAAAATAAAATAAAATAAAATAAAATAAAATAAATGAAATTTTGCGTAGGAAAAATCTCTCCGCATTCGGGAACCATAATGTCATTTCGGTTATGCCAACATTCTTGAAGGCAATTTAGAAATTATATATTTTTTTAAATTATAATAAAATAAAATATTAATTTCTATAAAATAATTTATATATTTTTCAATTAAATAAAATAATTTATTTTTTATTATAAAATGAAAAAAAAAATTTTAATCAATTTGGTTAACCATATAATAAATATTGACCAATTCAAATCACTAAAGAGTCCCTTGAGTAAAACATCTGTTTAGAGTACTTTCATTAGAAAGGTGACATCATCATCCCCAAAAAATTCCTCTTTCCTTTTCAACCTAAAATCAACAACCTCACCATCCCCTGCGGTTTCACAGAAACAGGAAGTATCTGGTTAGGCCAGGAAGTTCCCCAAGCATGGTGCCAGTCGCCATATACTGTATATAAAACGAAGGGGATTTTTTTGTTGTTGCCAGCTCATTTTATACAAAGCAGACATGCAGTTCACCTCCAGTTATTCCTCACATCTCATTGCACTCAGCAGAAGTCGTCCTCTATAATCGAGCGGTCCTGACGCCGACCGCAGCCTCACCCCCGCTCTGCTTCTCACTCTATTTCTGTCTCACACACTGTTTTCATTTGGCTCTGCTTATGTCTGAGCCTTCTCTCTTTCACTTGCATTCTTACCATTTTGCATGCATGAGCACACATATATAGACAAGTGTTAACATGGACTTTTTAGACAGTCCTGGATATTGTGTGGAATCAATGATGTAATGATAGTTTCTTTCTAAATTAATTCTACTACAACCCATGTCTTTCAAAAGCTCTGACTGACGTTCTTCTATCGAACAAAGAAAAAAAAAGATATTAGCTAGAACATCCTGCTCTGATGCTTACAATGGAAATGGAATAGTTCATTTCACTCCAGCCTTCATTCCAGTTCGTTGCACTGAATGACCTCCAAGAAACATCATATGAACATTAGCGATCATGAGTTTGGTCAGTAGATGACTACTGCATTCATCCTGCATCAACTTCTGAATCAACACAATTCTTGAGTTTTTTGGGGGGGGACAACTTAAGTGTTTTATGTTCAATCCACTTAAAATTGATAAAATCCACTAAATTTGTAAAAACAATCAAGTTAACTGAATTAATTTGTTTTGGGACAACATAAATCCAGCATTTTGAACCCATGAACCCAAAATGAAGCCAGTGTACAGGGTTCATACACATTCTTACGACAAAAATTCCATGACTTTTCCAGGACTTTCAAGTCAATTTTCATGACCTAATGCTTCATGTAATTTCTACATAAATGTGGTAAATAATAAGAAACGTTTAAATTTATTACAGCATATCATGAAACACGCAATAGTTTCAATTTATTTTTATATGTACAGTTGAAGTTACAGTTGAAAAATGATTAGCCCCCCTGAATTAGCATGCACTGCACTTTAATCAATCCATACTTAAAACAATACTGCCTACAACTACCTATTCACATATTCATCGTCTTATACGTACTGCTGTCAACATTGCAATTGTACATTGTTTTGTTTCCCTTTGGGAGTATGTTGTTGCATGTTGTATTTTTACACTGTGTGTATTTTGCACTGTCTGTATTTGTGCACTGTCGCTGTATTTGCACTGTCTGTATTTGTGCACTGTCGCTGTATTTGCACTGTCTGTATTTTGCACTGTCGCTGTATTTGCACTGTCGTTGTATTTGCACTGTCGTTGTATTTGCACTATCTGTATTTTGCACTGTCTGGAGCCAGCACCTAAGCTTTTCACTCATTATAGCACACATGCTGCTGATGATGTGACAATAAAAGTGATTTGATTTGATTTGATTATTAGCCCACCCCTGTTTATCAACACATTTCTAAACATAATAGTTTTAATAACTCATCTCTAATCACTGATTTATTTTATCTTTGCTATGATGACAGTAAATAATATTATACTAGATATTTTTCAAGACACTTCTATACAGTTTAAAGTGACATTTAAAGGCTTAACTAGGTTAATTAGGTTAACTAGGCAGGTTAGGGTAATTAGGCAAGTGATTGTATAACGATGGTTTGTTCTGTAGACTATCGAAAAAGCAAATAGCTGAAAGGGGCTAATAATTTTGACCTTAAAATGGTCTTTAAAAATGTAAAAACTGCTTTTATTCCACCCGAAATAAAACAAATAAGATTTTCTCCAGACAAAAAAAATATTATCAGAGATACTGTGAAAATTTCCTTGCTCTGTTAAACATCATTTGGGAAATATTTGAAAAAGAAAAAAAGCTAATAATTCTGACTTCAACTGTTTGTGAAATTGATGATGCTTACACAGTGCTAATAACGTGAGAGCATGTTTTTGGCCAAGAAAGGAAAAGAAGTAAAAACAACCCCCCATTCCAATATACAGATATTTGTCAAACTAATTTCAGATAATCTTAATAGTTTGTTAAACTAGCAATAAAAGGTAAAACTACTTCTATTATAAAGCCGCGATCATACTGCACTTTTCACTCCATAGACTTCAAGTCATAGGCATGCGAATGCGGCAGACCAGAAACGCAAGCACGTGTTTCGCATTTCACTGCATACGAAAGTTCGACCTTGGTGAAATCTTACCTGCGAAATCACATTAGGTGATTGCTTGAGACCAATAGAAGATCATTCAAAATAAGACATTTAAAATATAGAGCAATGGCTTACTTTTATCTAATCATATTGTTTAATCTCGCCCTTTTTAGCAGCGCCGTACGACAGAATTTTGCAAGCGCAAGCTCTAGTGTGACCACAGCTTAAGTCGCTTTGGACAAAAATGTATGCTAAATGACTGAATGTAAATGGATTTTCCAAAACCTTGTGGGTATTTCTGTTTTTCCAAAACCTTTCCAGGCCTGGAAAATGCCATGTCAAATATCCATGACTTTTCCAGGTTTTCCATGACCGTATGAACCCTGAGTGTAGCATTTTGTGACTATTTGAATGCAATGCAATTAAATGCAGTTTTATACCTCTGTTAAGAAGAATAAAGTTTTAATGTTAAATGTGAACAGGATCTGGAAGTGGTCAACAATGGATAAAGGAACACCATTTAGACCCCGTTTACTCCTGTATTTACTGAAATCGGACTGACAAAAATGCTAATCTTAATATTTATGGTGCCTTCATTGCTTTTTTTTGGTATTTTTAGAGCTTGACAGCCTTCAGTTCCACATTTTCATTACAAGGAGAAGAGGAGCGAGAACATTCTGCTAAACATCTCATTTTTAGTACTCTTTTATGGAAGAAATTCACACATACTGGTTTGTAACATTAAATAAGTGAGTTATATTGAGTGATTTAAAGACAGAGTGGCATGCAAAACATCCCAAAACCCCACATTAAACATTGCTAACATGAATATTTGACCAATAAAAAATATTAAATTGTATAAATTATTTACAAAAATATTTAAAATAATATTCATTCGCCTGAAAAGCTCATTTGCACATTTATATTTTGAAGATCTCTCAAGAACGTATCTTGAATTCAACGTCCTATACTTTCTGCAGTCGAATTCTTGCGATTTCTCTGCAGAGTTCATGCGCGCGTGGACCTGCTCAATGGATTAGTCAGACAAATAAAAGTGAAAGATACAATAAAGCTGTGTAAGTGACAGGATGAATGTACAGGGGCTTGTGTGAATTCCATAACGTTTACTGTTAAGCCCGGACGTGTTCAGACAGAGACGCAGAGGCTAGCTTTAGCAAGAGAAAGAGAAGGAGAGCTCGGTCTTCAACAGGCTCCAACATGCAGGTTTCGACCACAAGGTTCCTCCCGGCACTGAGAATACCAAAACCTGTTATTACCCCCCCCTCAAAAAAACACACAAGGGTACACACAAACACATGTTGGTCTCCTTATGGTCCAGTAATGTCCATTTATTTCAAGCATTCAACTTTTCCTCCACATCCTCGTCTTCCCCTGCATGTTTCTTCAACACTAACTTTCTAATGGATTGAAAATGTGACTCTCTAAGGAAACCAAGCACTAAACAAGCCATCTACTTGACGTCAGAGAGACCACTGATTTCCAAGAACAAGCACAGTACATTCCTATCAAATCACTTTCCTTTTGAAAAGTGACGTGGACATGTTGAAAGCCAGAAGATGACAAAAGATCCAATACATAGAGCTGCAAAATTAGACATCAAAACACATGTAAACTAATGGACAAACAACGGAAATATTCTTGCAAAATTGAATAAAACTAAAAGTTAATAATACTAAAACAGTGTACTAAAATCAGAAAAGGTTGTCCCATTTGAAAACTTTTGCGAACAGTGTTGATAAAGCAATTCTTCACCGAAAAAAATGAAGCAATTGTAGAGTTATGGATGTGATGTTTGCAGTAAAATCTCAAAACATAAATTCACAAAAGTAGACATTCATTCATTCATTCATTCATTTTCTTTTCGGCTTAGTCCCTTTATTAATCCGGGGTCGCCACAGCGGAATGAACCGCCAACTTATCCAGCATTTGTTTTACGCAGCAGATGCCCTTCCAGCCACAACCCATCTCTAGGAAACACATTCATACAGTCTCATTCACACACATACACTACGGACAATTTAGCATACCCAATTCACCTGTACCGCATGTCTTTGGACTGTGTGGGAAACCGGAGCACCCGGAGGAAACCCACGCAACCACGGGGAGAACATGCAAACTCCACACAGAAATGCCAACTGGCCTAGCCGGGGATCGAACCAAAAGTAGACATTAACAATGTATTGAAAGAACTACTAACCACAGAGTTGTGGGATCAGAATAATATCAATCTGTAAATATTTTATGTACTTTAAATGAAGAAAAGAAACATGCGTTATGGATGTGGTCAAAAAAGTATGCGAGTTATACAACATACTTTGTAGAAATTCTTTGAATTAAACTGCAAAACCCAAAAGAAATAATGCTAATCAAGAGGATAAGAGTTGGCTCTCTATAGAACAAAAATGATTGGTTTTATTTTATTTAACATTTTTGCATTTATGAGAGAAAAGCTTTGTTATGGATGTGACGCCTCTCCATTATGAATGTGACAGATGTGAAATTGCCATTTGAGTGACTTTGGTAAATCAAATATAATAATTTTGAGCATTTTTAAAGTACTGTAAAATACTTGCTTTTACAAAAAACACAGAAATGGTTTTCTCTATTTTGGTGAAAATTTCAAGGCAATGTTGACATTTTCATGGAATTGCTCAATGATTTGTGTAAAATTGTTGTAAACTATTTATATGCCGTGATACGTGAATACGTAATTTATATATGTGACTTTAAACAAATTAAATCTAGAAATGCTCAACTTAATTTGTTTGTTTAAATTAAGCCCAAATAAATTTGTTTACAACCACTTAAATATTTTTTTTTTTAGTAAATCCAAGGAATCATATTTGAATAATTTTTTCTGTGTTATTTCTACAGATGTTACAAAAATGGCTACATTATCCATGCTAGGACACCAGTAGGTGGCGATATCACGTACAATAACATAATTGTTTTCAAAAAATTTCACATTGTTCCACGTTTGTCAAAACACATCACTTGTTTTAAGCTACAAATGTTTTTTCCGTTTAATTTCAGTTGAAAATGTCGTTGTGTAAACACCACACAAGACATGTGTTTTCAGAGAATAACATTTCCTGGTTGAAGTGTGTTTTCGTTTTGAAGGCACCATTGGGAATTTTTCTTGCATTAAGTATAATCATCACAAATATATTTCTACACTTTATTAAAAATATCCAAAAATAACTACATTTAATAATTATATAATAATAATTAATAAATAATAAAATAATTAATACATTTTTTTCTTCATAAATTTCATGATAATTTCTCCAAAAACAAACTTATTATATTTAGTTTGAATCAAAAGGTAAATGTTTTCAAGTTTATATATTTCTGGAGGAAACAAACTTTTTCTCAAAACTATTTTTTCTTTCATTTTTGTCACTAGTTGTCCTAAAACGAGAGTCATACATACATATAGTGCTGTGACTAGAAATACACCCTGCTGACTTCTGCTCAGCTTCCAACCCTAGTTCAACTCAACAGTTGGGTTGAGGTCATACTTTATGATCAGCTGATGATGGGTTAACACACACCCGACACATTTTTCTCTAGTGGTGACGCGTTTCGAGTGTTGATTCAGGGTAATCTGGTCATAAATCGGGGAAAACATTGGACACTTAATGTACACATTGACCTATGAATCTATAGAGCTAAACGTCCTCAAAATACCTCATTTGATGAGTGTTTTATTATGTCTCCAGTCCTCTCATTTGGCAGGCTTTGCACACACACACACATGCTCACAGACAGTCGCCAGAAACAATACGCTACAAACAGCTGAGTGGGTGATCCTGCTGAAAAGTTGAGCGTAATTAATGTTGAGTGTTTAATCCCTGACACCCTGCCCTATGACTGCAACACACACACATGACTGGGAAGAGCAGTGTGTGTGTGTTTGTGTATGTGTGTGTGTGTGTGTGTAAACCTGTCTGTCAGCTCTTTCAGTTCCGCTGGAGCTCCGTTAAACAGGATTTTCCACCTTTAAAGTAATGTTTGAGTTCAGGAATAAAAAATTAATACAACTGCAGGGGGAATATGAGTGAACGCACTTATATCCAGCAGAGTGACTTTAATCTGAACATTATTTTAATAATAATGAATTCTAATAATCAGGCTTTTACGCACATTAGTAACCATTTAATCACCAAACAGTGTACTCTTGTGTACTCAGTGTACTACATCTTGGATTACTGTGATGCATGATTATGGTTTTACTGTTTTTTTATTTAGTTTTCTTGTATTTTATTACATTTTTAGTAATAATGTTGTTTTTTAAATTAATGTTGTATTTTTAAAATAGTTTTATATGGCTTTATAATTCAGTTTTGTTACATAGAACAACAATGTATTTAAAAAAAAAAGGAAAATAATTTCCATTATGGTTTTGACATTGTCAAAATAATCAAAATTAAAAGAAAGTATTTGGCATTTCACCTTGCAAAGCAAAACTATGCCTGCAAAAATAATGGTCTTATAGTCTGCCGTTGTTATTTCAGTTGCCAAGTATATGTGGATGTCAATAAACTAAACATGTAATATGTATCCACATGATCACATTTTTGTGTTTTATACAGAGCTGATAACGGTATCATTTTTTAAAAAGCTGCACTATGACCAAAAGTTTGTGTTTCTAGGCTCCCAACTGCCAAAATGGATGACGCTTTCCCTTTTTTAGCTAAAAAAAAAAGTGTAATGTAAACATTGTTTTAGCCATTCAACCTAAACCTAAACCTTTTGTTCCCAATTAAGCATGAGCTGGTATATGATTCTGACGGTATGATAACCTTGGATAAAAATATCACGGATTGATGGTGTTGTGATTATTGCTCTAAAATATGCTTTTATTGTCTAGGTTAAAAATTAAAACTTTTTTACCCCTTTATATAACGCAATAACACAATATATTTTCATTTGAGATCCATTTAAAATATTTTTAACAGTCAACATGTCAGGCTAAATAATTCAAATGAATCATTGTCTTCTGTTGTCTTTAGTTTCAAAAACACTGATTTCTTTACATTTTAAAACAGCGCCTTTGGATATCTTTCTGCTGGAGATAATGCTGTCCTTAAAAACAAAAACAACAAAAGTCTTATGTACAGTATACTGCAGGTACCGTATAACAGAACATTTTGGTTTTACCTTGAAAACGGTTATCGTCCCATGCCTAGACCCAATGCAACTTTTTAATTGTTTTTTTTTTTAAAGTTTTGAATAACTTTAAAATAAAAACTCTAAACATTTCACAATTTTCTTAGAATCAGCTAGTTTATTCATTTATGTATTTATTCAAGTGGTTTAATAAGTGGTTTAATATTTGGTGAACTGGTAATGGTTAACCAAACATGCTTTCACCTTTTGTGCCCCCTTGCTAGTCATCTAAACCCATGTTGATCCAGGCGGATATTCCTAGAGCGAATGGCAAGTCACTTTGGGCTGAGTGCTGACTGACAACTTAATTATCAGTGGCCATAATGACAACAATATTTTAACTATTGTTATTTAGACATTTTAGTTTACTTTAGTCACGTTCAATTAATAGGGAGCTCTAAACTCTAAATGTTTGAAGTTGTGAAATTATATGGTGTTTCCTCTAAAAACTTGAATGTTCTTTTGAATGTAATATGTAGTGCTAATAGGTTTAAACTGTAATGACGTAGCTCAAATGACAACAAAAACAAGGTATGTCTAAGCATACTGTCAAATGCCAGGACACACCACAAACCAAGCATCCATCGTCAGTAAAAGAGAATAGTAAATCAAGCTCGAGAACAGCCAATGAGAGCACGAGAACAAAACACAAGTACACAACACAATTAAGAGGGAAGATAAAGAAGCTAATTATATTGATTGTCAGATTATCAGATTAGTTTCCTCTGTGGTGAGAAATAATTTAATTGAATTCATCTTTATTTCTATAGAGCTTTCACAATGTAGATCATGTCAAAGCAGCTTAACATAGAAGTTCTAGTAAATTGAAACCATATCAGTTAATTTTTTAGAGTTTCTAGTTCAGTTAAGTTCAGTTCAGTGTAGTTTAATTTTCACTGCTGAAAGTCCAAACACTGAAGATCGATGTGCAGCTCCACAAGTCTCGAAACAAGCAAGCCAGTGGCGACAGTGGCGAGGAATGAACTTTAACAATTGACGAAAACGAAGGCAAGTGAAGGAAGTGAAGGAAAGTGAAGTGATGTGAAAATGGTAAACACTACTTTGTTTACGGTTTGTATGTGTGCAGCACTAGTTCTGGTTTCCCTTTTGTGGAATAACAATACAGATACTGCCACCAGCAGATATGAAAAGATATATCATCTCACACAGGACATGTTCATCCAGAACATGTGTTGTCAGTAGCTACGTTTCCATCCAGCAATTTTTTTTCGCATTTTGGATATGCGCATAAAAAAAATGGTTGATGGAAACGCCATGATGCGCATAGATTTTGAAAATGCGCATAAAAATGCATAACTGAGTAGGATAAACTTTTTATTAGATAAGAAAAGATGCGCATAAACTGCAATGGAAACACTTTTACCGCATAAATTCCAGTGTGCGCATTAAAAAAGGTCATGTGACTTTCTTATAGGAGATCATGTGATGATAAAAATGTGTGTAAATGGACAAACCAGCAGGCTGAGCACATCGTAAAACATCTAAAATGTTGTTTTTGTCATTCTATAATGCCTTACCGTTTTAGTCGTGTTTTTATATTATTAGTGACCTCCAGAATCAAGAGCGTCTGTGCTCCGCGTCTGACACCTTCAAATGCCACTGTGCGTTCACTGCGTGTCAGGATTGTCTTCTGAGGTTCAAGTCATTTATTAAATGATGAAAAACATTGACACAGCTTCTCCTACTGCAGCAAATTACGTTTGTTACTGTTGCTATTTGGCGCCAGTTAATCAGGAAGTGACGATTTTGTCCACTTTGACTGGTTGGATGGAAACGCTGCTTTATTCGCACGTCTTTTATAATCCAGTTTTGCGCATAAAGTTCATTCACATTTTTGGATGGAAACATAGCTAGTATGGTTAGCAGTTATCTGGTAGGTGGTGTTTATAGCACCACCAGAGTTCATTTGGAAGTGGACTGAGAAACATCTTTTCTACTCTTTGGTCTACTTGTTTAGTGCAGATAGCAGCATTTCCACTTCGAATGAACCACAATAATAGTAACTGCCATGTTTAAACACACCCTAAAATGACATAATTTTCAAGGTAAATCAATAAAACAACTGTCAACAGCCAATCAAAATTTAGCAGTCACTTATTTCAATTGCAAATAGCTAATTATTATGATATCAGAAATCATAAGGGACTAAATTTGATGACAATGAGACACACTACAAGTCCTGTACAATTACAACACAGGAAAAACACAGGAATAACTATTGAGTAAAATTCCCTCCATAAACTTTCTCATCTGTCATTTTGAATTAGGTAAAAACAGACTTTTTTGTTTGCCCTGGGTCCCTGGTGTGACTCATGCAAAGTAATGTGTATCTTTTAGAGTCCACCCTGACAAATATTCAGCAACCCTGCTCGTCCATTGCTTGTGTATTTTAACACAGTCCTGCAAAAGCACACCACCTGGCAACCTTCTGTTTCAGCCTAATAACCCAAAAGAAACACACAGCTGAACGATACTGAACAAGAACGCTGAAGGATTAAGCAAATCTCAATCAACTAGCTTCATTTAAAAACAGACAGGTCTAATTGACACAACACGAGCCCTCAACATCATCAGATTTTCTGGAGATCCTGTATTTTCCTTTATATGACGCAAATGAACGCAAGAGTTCACCTCTGACAGGAATTATGAGGCTTGCTCAAATATGGTGGTGCACAGTTTGCTTTTTTAGGAAGACATGGAGCAGTTAATCCGACTGTATGGGCCGTCCAGCCACACATATTTGAAAGCGGTTGACTTTGGTTTGGGTTAGCGTCTCATATGAGCGTGTGTCTGGCCGGCAGCTGTCTGTACAGTATCTATAATTCTGAAGAACATCAGGTCCAATTGCTCTACTCAATTCCAAGGAATATCTCTAACAAATATCATAAAATGTGTCATCACTAGACACAAACAAGTCTGCTATACACAATATACCAAGACATTCCCACTCTATATCCTATAATCTTTGTGCTAGAAGCAAAACCAAACCAACCACACACACACACAAGCATACACAGTCACCCACAGGGTCTTTATAACCCCTTATCTTGTGCCTTTACTTTCTAATTAGTGCATCCGACCCCCCAATCTCTGCGGTTTAAAGTCTCAGAAAAGATGTTAAGGATGAAAGACACAGTAAGAAATAACATTTTAAAGGCCAATATACGTCCTCTCAAAGTAATCTTATGAGGACTTTTTTTCCAAACTTATTTATCCAAACCAAAACTAATAGAGTCATAGTTATATAGTCATGAAGTGGATCAAAAACTTTTATAAAAATTGTCCTATGACTTATTTATTTATTTATTTTATTTTATTTATTTTATACTATATTATTCTATATTCCTTGTGCTGATGTCTACCTAACAAATCTCGACAATATGACACTAAGTTCTAATGTCTACTGACAAGAATGGGAGTTGTTCAATAGTTTTAGGACAACTTTGATGAAAGGTTTTGATCCACTAAATGTTGACTACTATATATGCTTGAATCTGAAAAACACAGAATAAAATGAAACAAAATCTGTCGACATTAGCATTACCAAATATCCAAGTAAACAATATAAAAAGTAAACATATTAGTAAAATTATTTAAATAATAAATAAATCTAAAAGCCTAGTTAAATTTCGGACCCCTGTTAGGGTTTATTGATATTAAATCAGCTTACCCTGCAGGTCTGTGCGGGTCTCGACAGTGCATTCCCAGCACTGATGCCATTTTTGTTTGGAGAAGTGTCATTTTGGAGGTTGGAAATGTTAATTTGCTGTGTATCCCCGTGTAAAACCGCCACCCAGATACAGCGAGGCTCTGGAGAGCTGCAGTCCACCCCGACTGCATCCTGAAAGCACCACTCCTTACCCCCTACATGCGGGCACACAGCGGGCATCGCCAACGGCACTTGACCCGCTGACCACATCACACATAAACGCACTTGGGAGTGTGCAAGGGCTCACAAAAGCACACGTCGCATTCACAAGCGAACCATTACGACCTTTCAATGTAAAAAAAAAGGGAAAAAAAAGAAAATTCAGTCAGGTTTTCAGAAAAGTCAGGTTAAAGATGAGTCCATTCTCTCCCATCGAGAGGAGAAAGTCCAGATGTGGCTTTCGTTGAACATGCCCAAATCTCGTCATATTTCCATGCTGGCAAATTTTCTTAAAGGATTCCCGGAGTCAGATTGCTAGATCCATATCACATCGGCAAGCTCTGCACCTCCCATGCTCACACACAAGCACACAGACGAGTGTTACGACCACAGAGGCATATCCAGAGATGAGAGCGATCCAGGATGGAGCCACATACCCCCGTCTGGCAGACCCTGAAATGTGTGTGTGTGTGTGTGTATGTGTGTGGGGAGCACGTGGCAGTGCTGGCAAGAAGTAGATCCAGGGAAGCCGGCTGCTGTTGAATGGAAAAAAATAACTAAATCCAAGTTTTTTTACGCATCAGTATTTTCCTCTTCCTCTGCTTCAGTCTTTTTTCCTTCAATTCCTTTACTTTCTAAACCATTTAACTCCCCTCAGTCTCTCTCTCTTTCTTTCTCTCTCTCTCTCTCCACTCTGTCATCTCCTGACAAACTCTAAACTCCAGCTCTCTGTCACTCCGAGTGGGCTGTCCCTCCTGCTTTTCTTTCGCTTGCTGTCTCCTTCTCTCCCTCTCCCTCTCTCTCTTTCCATTCATTCGTTATTTTTCTCTATATCACTTTAGTCTGTATCTGTCTGTTGCTCACCAGTTAGTAATCTTTTTACATTTCCAACAAAATCTAAATGACACTTTTTGTAGCTTTTACTCTTTGTTGTTAGCTTTAGGACCATGTTCAGTCTAGTTTCCCCCTAAAAACCACTGTTAGCTCATTTAAGCCCATTTTAAATGTTTTTTTTTTCCAGAAACATGCTATAAATCTTGATGACTCACCCTGCACTGTACTGATTTCTGTCCAATCAGGTGCTCTCTAAATCATGAATGCCCCGCCCTCAAAATGAATCACTGTTTAACCCTTCTAAGCTTTTCAAAACTGAATTTCTGACTTTCATGACCAATTAAACTCCTCCAATGACGTCTATTTTTCTATTTTTTCAAGATAAAAGTGTTTTAAAAACTATACAAAGCAAAAAAACAAGAAAAAAAAACAAGAAAAAAAACTGAAATCGTTAACAAATGGCTAAAAAGCTTAGAAAGCTAAAACATCCTTTCACCAAGCAATTAAACTTACTCAAACCTAAAACCAAAATGCGATTTTATAAGCCTTTCTTTTCTCTCCTTGCCATATCTATCCCTCTGGCTCCTCTGTGTTTATCACCATCATCTCTACCGTCTCTCCCATCAGCCCTCATCACCGTCTCCCGCAAAAAAATTAAAATAAAAAAACCTTTTGCTCCTCAGAGCTCTCAGACTTCTGTATTATCTAATCTCTCCATTTCGGTTTCATATTTTCCACTCAATCCATTGTTCCATCAAAGAAAAAAGACACAAATCCATCAGGCAGAACTAAAAAAGGCCACGTAGCCCAACGACAACAACAACATGTCGCAGCTCTGCGGAAGCTGGAGCCCCAAGCGTCTCTGAAAGACTGAATGTGTGTCTGTGCGAAACAGGAGCAATGCAAAACCCCTCCACTCTCTAAAAGTCCCCTCAGAGAAAGAGCTAAAATAATGGCTCCGCTATAGCAAACACAATTGAAGTTTAAAAAAAGACCTCCAAAAAAACTGTATATACTTGTTTAAGCACACAGACAGACACAAAAATGGAACAATGACCACTATGAGAAAGAAAAGCCAAAAGTCTGAGAGAAAACCCCAGAATGGCAGACAAAAACACAGGGTGCCAGAAAGCTCACTGCAGCTGCTCACTGAGGCCAGACTAAAACAGCTGCTATAAAACAACACAAGACGTCCACAGTAACATATATCAGCTGACATACTAACACTAACACACACACAGACATTAGTATTTGGGTTTATCAGGACTCACTATAGGATTAATGTATTTTATACTGTAAAAACCCACTTATTTTATCATCTTACCCCACCCCTACCCCTAAACACTTACCCCAGGAAACCCTATGGCAAATTTTTTAATGTCAAAAGACCACATTAAATAATATTTTTAAGTGTTTTGAATTACAAAGGGGCAACACAGTGGCTCAATGGCTAGCACTGTCACCTCACAGCAAGAAAGTCGTTGGTTTGAGTCATGGCTGGGTCAGTTGACATTTCTGTGTGGTTGGCATGTTCTCCCCATGTTGGTGTGGGATTCCTCCGAGTGCTCTGGTCTCCCCCACAGTCCACAGACATGCAATATAGGTGAACTGAATAAACTAAATAGGATGTAGTGTATGTGTGTGCATGAGTGTGTATGGGTTTCCCAGTTTGGGTTGCAGCTGGAAGAGCATCTGCTTTGTAAAAGATAAGTTGGCGGTTCATTATGCTGTAGCGACCCCTGTTGAATAAAGGTACTAAGCCGAAGAAAAATTAATGAATTACAAAGACATGAGACATGTCCTCATAAACCACCTTACCATTGTAAATCCTAGGTCATACTAAAGTTGTCAAAAGTATCGACTTCAGTACCATTCGGTACTTATCATAAAAAACGTAAAAAGTTGATTTCCGCAGGTGATAAGTTGGTAACCCTAAAGGTCATACCCATGTCATTATACAAATTTGTACCCTTGTAAACCACCAAAACCAGTACACACACTCACACAAACCAACAAACACACATACATACGCAGAAAATCTCACCCAACAGGCAGGTCTGTTGTGTGTGTGTGTGAGAGAGAGAGAGAGAGGCAGGCAGATGGCCGTCGGTGAGACATTTCCCTCTCATTCAACTCCTCTAAACACACACAAATACACACCTGAGATCCGTTACAAATGAGGATGGACTGGTTTCACCTGCTGCGCTGTTAGACGTGTACCGGCACGATACGTACACAAAACACAACACATGCAGTTTATCACCCCCGGGTGAAGGCGTCATGAATTGGTTGAAGCTTAAGTCAGGTCACCGTGAATCACAAATATGCCTCATATTTTCGATTTATCCGCACAAAAGACAGATACGATTGTGTTATTATGAAGGAGTATGCTGCTTTAACAGTGCAAACACACACACACACGTGCATGAGGTGTGTTGGGGATAAAGGGCATATGAGCTTTAGCGATTAAATGTGAATGTCAAGACTTCCTGCAGAATAATCTGAAGCTCATCCACCTCTTCTTAGGGTTGGGTGATATGGCAAAAATGCAATCTCGATGAATTATTTTCCATATTAAACAATAATGATTCATTCATTCATTTTCTTGTTGGCTTTGTCCCTTTATTAATCTGGGGTCGCCACAACGGAATGAACCGCCAACTTATCCAGCATTTGTTTTACGCACTGGATGCCTTTCCAGCCGCAACCCATCTCTGGGAAACATCCATACACACTCATTCACACACATACACTACGGACAATTTAGCTTACCCAATTCACCTGTACC
>CAIGQQ010006950.1:181639-207534 GCA_903798035.1 Danio albolineatus
CAGTTGTTAAACCCATCAAAGTAACGTTTATTTTGCTCATGATATAGATTGGCTTAATGCTTTGGAATTTGAGGACAACTGTATGAATTGCTTGAATTGTATGACTTGTTTGAATTAGAATTGTTAAAGCATTTACAAGCATAAACAAGCTGAATATTTTCCCAATCTGTCATGATATCAGACTTCAGATACAGTCAGTGAGCATCATTGTCTGATTTATAGTTACAGAATAGTTTATTAGGTCAGTAAAAACATCCAAAATCTTTCCTTAGTACTTTTGTCTGATAAATAAAACTTAAAGAGAATTAACTAAATGCACAGTCTTGATTTTACTGCATTTTATAATAACTGGGGTTGTAAAAAAAGATTTCTTTTTTTTTCTTGTAAATCTGCCTATAATGCATTTGCTTCTTTTACTAAAACATGTTTGACCTCTTACACTCTGGTGCTATTTTGGGATTTCCGCCTGGATTTTGTCTACCCAATTTTAAAAGCTTCCTAAATCCACATGCAGAGGAGTAAATGCAAAAATGTGGTATCATTTTAAAGAAAACCCTTTAAATTTTCATAAAACACTGTTGAAAGTGATTTAAATAATTGTATATGTTGTCTGTGTTATCATAAACACTTTAAAAAAGAGGCGTTTTCTGTATTTTTTCCCTATGAACTCAAATTTAAAAGAGTACCTTTTAGGTTCTGTGTGGTCTAGGTTGCTGTAATTAATTTTTGGTGGTTCCTGCACATGTCAGTAATCATAAGAAAAACGAAAAATGTCTCTATCATAATCTATGCAAAAGTTATTGTATTCCAACTGATGAGAGGTGCTATACCTTTTTTATGTAATTTCCGCCTACCAAACTGGATACTCGGGTATCCAGTATTTTGTTGTGTAATTAAATGTTAATAACTTTTGTACAGTAAAATAAAAACCTAAGTGATGCATATGTGCATAAAATATAGCTTCTACACTTTCAAACGGAACCACTTATAGGGGTCTTGCGCAGCCATGGACCTTTAAAAATGAAAGGGAAGTTGATGACGTCACCGAACCCGGTACCGGGTCCGCAGAGATTAAGAGGTTAATGACTGTATTTCTAATATCTGTATTATTTTACATAAAATAATCCATACTAATTAGGTTAGTATTGTCTAGAATTGCCATTATTATAATAAAATAAGCACAGAACCAAATAACAAAAATATAATTCAGCTAATATCACTGAATTAAACTTCACACCTCAGCATATTGTCTTCTGTTTTGGAGCTAAGGATCACATGTATGACCCCTTGGTGAGAAATACTTAACAGTTAACACTGCTAAGCAGAAATAAAAATAGAAACTAGACAGTTGCTGACAATAGAAGCAGGAGTCTCCATTTAACCTCATTTAATGACATCAGTAATCTAATAATTACTTATGACAACAGATAATTGACACTTTTCAACTCGATTAACAATTCATTTAAGCAACAACAAAAAAATGCATAGCTACTCTCACAAAAAATGAACACTTAAAGAGATAAATCACTCTAATTCATTGCCATATAAAGGTTCTTTGATATATATTTGAAAACAAAATTTGAAACAAATCTACAATATTGTTATATATTTATTCACTAACAGCCGAAATGTCCAGAGAGTATCTTCTGAGCGATACATTTTTATTCTGAGCAACTTTATCTAAAAGAAACTCAAACAGCCGTCGTGTTTACATAGATCTGAGCTGTGAACGTTTGATGTGCACATGCTCTGATATGAGCTAATCTTCATCCTCAGACACAAACACCACTGATTCATTTATCAACACATGCTGATAGAACAGATACTACAAACCAGAGCAGCTCAATGCACGGATCACACGTAAGAGCACACACATACACAAAAAAACACACTTTTGTTTTATTAAACGCATAGATGCACATTCATTCATGTCCATTTTAACTCTAGTGCATCCTTATGGGCAGTGTTGGCTTTTTCATTTGTTTGTTTTATTGTTATTATTTGCTTGTATTAGTGAAGTACCAACAGCATACATTTTGGCAAAAATAGCATATTTGTTTTAAATATGATATTCCTTTAAGCTACATTTACTCCATGTTCTTCCTCCAATATTTCATTCCAGCAAGAAGTCATGCCTTCCAATTAGTTTGCAAGCCTGCAAAACTCTAACAACAAAAAGACAAAACTAAAATATGTATATGTATATACACATACATAAATTCATTCATTCATTCATTCATTTTCTTTTTCGACTTAGTCCCTTTATTATTCTGGGATCGCCACAGCGGAATGAACCGCCAACTTATCCAGCACATGTTTTACGCATAAGCGGATGCCATTACAGCCGCAACCCATCTCTGGGAAACATCCATACATTATCATTCACACTCATACACTACGGACAATTAAGCCTAACCAATTCACCTGTACCACGTCTTTGGACTGTGGGGAAAACCGGAGCACCCGGAGGAAACCCACAGGAATGCAGGGAGAACATGCAAACTCCACACAGAAACGCCAACTGACCCAGCCGAGGCTCGAACCAGCGACCTTCTTGCTGTGAGGCGGCAGCACTACCTACTGCGCCACTGCGTCACCTACATAAATTCAGTATGTGTGTATTTACACCGCATATATAAGTACAGCCCACAAACATCTATCTTTTAAATGTATATTTTAATAGGATGCTATACATTATTATATTTGTGCATATACATTAGATTGGTCAGTACGGCAGCCAAATCTGGAGCTAATCTAACAAAATAACTTACGATAACAGTCTAAAAACTAGTACACCCAAATTTATATGTTATAGAATAATATTAAATACAAATTTAAAAAAAGAGGAAAAATCAAGAGAAAAATAAAATGTAAAAATTTGTTGAAATTTTGTAGGTTGTAATTTTTCTTTTTGCAATATTTTGCTTGAATTTAATTGTATTATCTTTCAATTTCTATAAATGTTTAGTGACTAAAATATTATTTTAATAAATATATCTGTTTAATAATCCTGTTTAGTTTAAATTCACCAAAATACACTGCCTATATTCACAGAGAAATTGATAAAAAATATTCATTTTCAAAATGGGGTGTACTCAATTATGCTGAGCACTGTATAAATATATATTTATGTATTTTTATATATGTATGTTTATATATAAAATGTAAAATGTATATAATGATTGACTTGTTTGTGTGTGAGTTGTATAAATATTCTGCTAAGACTTTAGCGTGAAAAAATAATAAAAGTTATAGTTTTTCTCATTCAACGTCACATTAGGCATTATAAAATCTAAACGGTTAAAATCTTTATAAGTGTGACTAGTAGGACTGATGCTTGTTTAAAAGAATGAATGAATGAATGAATGAATGAATGAATGAATGAATTATGTTGGGCACTGGTCACGCAACCATTCACTATTGTACGATTTTTATTATTCTTTACATATTTTCTATTTTTAGACTATCAAATAGAAAGTATTTAGCAAGATAATAATATAATATCAACATTAACATATTTAGTTTTCTATATAAGCCCCCTGTCTGAAAATTCACAAAAAATGTCCTCTACTGACCTATATGCAACTTTTTCAAATGTACGCAACAGGGTTAAAAAAAGGATGTAGTCTGTCCCCTGCTGGTCACATGAGCACAAGCAGCCCACATTCATACACACGACGACGCTCAAGCATGAATGAATCAAAGCTGCATTAACAACCCCCCCAAACTCTAAAATCAATCAAAACGGCACAAAATAAACACGGTTACGTCTGATATCGAGTATTTGCTGTTTAAACAAAACCTCAGCGAGTGCAGAGCGACAAAGAGACGCGATAACAGGAGACCTGACAACAGCATCGGACCCCAGGAGCATTAGATAACAGAACACAGTCTAGACCGCCTTTAATCTGCCTTTCCTGAGAGTGTGTGAGGAGAGAAAAAATATATTACTCTGCTTTAAGCTGGTTAATTTTAGCTGTAATCCTAAACAAAGCCGTTGACCAATACACTGCAGAGACGAAGCAAAACCAGTGGCTTGCAGTGAATTGAGTCCACCAGCAGATGGAAGCACTTCAGCACAAGCCAGAAATTAAAAACATACAGAGGCTGAGATCTCTACACATCCACATCGTCTGTTAGCTTAATTACCGACCTATTTACCTCCAAATGTGTATTTGAGATGACTTCTGAAATTCTAAAGGAAATATATTTGTATTCCATTTTAACAGTACTCTTTTTTTCCTAATCGATTTTAAAGTGCATTGTTATATCACTCGGTAAGGGACAGTTCATCCAAAAATGTCGATTTTGTCATCATTTGCTCACCCCTCGCTTGGTCCAGACCTGTTTGAGTTTCTTTCCTTTGCTAAACAGGAAAGAATTTGTTTTGAAAGAAATGCTGGTTGCTGGCACCCACTGACTACTAGTATTTTTGTTTCTACTATGGGACCCAGAAACTACAGTAGCATTCTTGAAAATATCTTCTTTTGTGTTCAAGAGAAGAAATAAAGGTTTAAAATCACATAAGGGAGAATAATTAATGCGGAAGTTTTTGTTTTTAGGTCCTATCCCTTTAAAGAGGTTAGAGAGAGAGAGAGAAAAAAAAAACTCTGAGGAACTGACTTGCACACAAGGAACATCAAGCAAGACACATATTGCACACATATGAACATGGTGAACTATCATGTTACTGATACTGATTTTACAACAGTTATTCAGCAAATGTTCAGTTAATGTTGAGTGAGCTATATAAAGTACTACCTTTTCTGTTGTTGTTTAGACAATAAAAAAAGTTCCAAACAGCAAAACAACTCATGTTTGCATTTCAGAAAAATACTGCAATGTTTCCTCTCATAATTACTATGATTTGAGTCAGCGACTCAATGATCCATTACTAAAGACAATTACTTGCTTAATATCTAAATCAGGGGTGCCCAAACTTTTTCTTACAAAGGGCCAAAAACCAAAGTTTATTGAGGGCTGTGGGTCAAAGTAAAATATACCAAACCGTATTACATTAAGTTTATCACAGGCAATTTATTTGCTAATATTTAAAAATTACAAGAAAACGTTGCTTTAAAACATATTAAGTAATGATGCAGTATCATTTTTTTTTATTTTAAAAGAACTTATTATAGTAAAAACATAAACAATACCATTTATAACACAATAGAATTCAATGCTGAATACATTAGACAAGCTGCTCCTGCCTTTGCCCTGATTGGCTCACCAATATCTTGTGCATTGTCATCTATCTGTCAGTATTTACATTTTAAAAGTCTGATTTCTTTGAAACATTTAATTGAAACTTTTTTTAAAATGCTTTTAATTTTTATTAAATTGAAAATAGTTTTTTTTGTAGCTCCTCAATTAAATAAAGAAACTAAACATTATGTTAAATTTGAAATCATGGATCTCTGTCAAAGGCATTTGCCCCAACCAACTCCCCGTTATTCTCCCTCTCTTTCCAGATGGTATGGTGGGCCAAACCAAAGGTATCCATGGGCCAACTTTGGCCCGCGGGCCCTACTTTGGTTACCTCTGATCTAAATAAACCAGTTGTTTTGAAGGGATAGTTCTCCCAGTAATGAAAATGTACTCACTATTTACACACCCATAAAGTAGTTGCAGATATTTATAAGTTTCCTTCTTCTGTTGAGCACTAAAGAAGATATTCTGAAGAAAGCTGAAAACCCATAACCATTCACTTCTATTGTAGGAAAATACTTTGGAAGTCAGTGGTTGCAGGTTTACAGTTTTTTTCAAAATATCTTCCTTTGTTTTCAATAGAAGAAAGAAACAGTTTGAAACAAGTAAAGTGAGAGTAAATGATGACAGAAATGCCATTATCGGATGAACTTTGCCTTTAAGTCCGCAACTTAAATTTTAGGGTCATAATTATGCAAATAAAATCTAAATTAGTCATGGCCAACACAAAACTACACTCAGTAAAATATTAATTATTATTATCGCAAAAGAAAAATCCCAAACATATAAATGTTTGAATATGTATGAGATGACTAGGGCAAAATCCATAAAACAAGTAACTTACAAAATACACAGTCTGCATACAGTATCTATCGGGAAACAAGCATCCAAGCATGAAATATAAAACAAGTTATGTCTAGGCCCATATGGAACTGGTGTGCACAGAATTTCGAGATTTTTTTAGCCCATCACTGAGTCTATTTATTTACTTATGTAAATGTTTGTAAACATATATTTATTCTGTTTTTATATGAATTTCTGTAATTTTATTGACTAATATGCTCATTTTTATATGTTTATTTACAGTTTGTAAAGTAACATGTTCTGTGTTTAGTAGATATATTATGTGAGAGACCTCCTTTGTTTACCAAACAATTGTATCTAATTGGATTTGACATGTAAATCTTGAAATAAAGTTAAAACGTCATTATTTTTAATTTCAAGTTTTAAGTTACTTACAATTATTCTGCATAAATTCGCAGATTTTTACAAAATTCTACACAGAAATAGCAAAAAAATGTCAGCAGATTCTGTCTGGGCCTGGTTATGTCTGAAGTGCTCTTGTGTTTGTTCTAGATCCCCAGACATGGTATAATGGTTCCTTGGAAAAGAGCTATGAAACCAGGTTTCTTCAGGGTATAACATTACATCTAAATCCCCTAAATTGACCCATGTAGCTGAATCTCACGTCATTTCCATCTCCTTTCTGTTTCTTATGTTTATTTTTTTAAATAAAGCTACACTGGTGTAACTGAATTCACAGCACCTACATATTTTTGCAAATGTACAGATAGGAAAGTGAAGCAGTAAAGCAGAAGCTTATTGTTTACGCTCAGATTCACACTAGCTAGGTATAATGTTTTCAGATAATATACAGTAATGATAATATATAGTAATGATGTTAAAATATTACACAACTGGCCTGCATATGAGTGGGCCTGAATTATGTGCATGAAAGGACGTCTGAGGGGCTTTGCACCTGTTCTACATGAAGACCAGAGAGATTAGAGCAGAAACTAAACACAGAGCAGATGTGCTGACGAAAATGCATGCACACACACACAGGTCAGGGACAGAAAGGGAATTTCAGCTTTGAATGCATGTTGCATTCAGCATATTATTCAGCATGTCCTGTTTTGAACAAAAAAAATAAAAAAATATTATATGAATTTACACCCATGCTAAAATGTTATTTAGTGTATGTGGATATTTTGTACATTTTAAGACTTAAAAGACTATTTAAATTCAATGTGAATCAGAAGTTGCTGAAACTTTTAAGTTTGCTGATGTGCTTCCACCTGAAACTTAATATTGAGGTGGCGAGGCTTTACTTTAGCGAATTATTCACTCATAGCAAACTAACGGTTAAGATGCGTGTGGTTAATATTAATAAATTCTTAATAAATTATCTTCTTGAATTACTGTAATTATTCAAACTAACACAAAGAGTCGACTCCTGTAACGTGAAAGCAAACGGATAGATTTTGATTGAAAAAAACTTTTTTTTTTCCAGTGGATTAACAGATTAACTGTTCGCCTAAAGAATAACAATATGTGCTAGTAATATATAAATTGCAAAATAGGTATTAATTTCAGTTTAAATCTTTATGTTTTGCAACTATCCTTCAAACCACTAAACTCTAAAAAATTAAGTTTATTTATTATTTTCGTTTCAAGAGTTCACACTTGGTATTGCGTGATAATAACAGAACGTTTGGCATGCTGTCCTGGGAGAGAACCCGGAGTTCGGAGATAACTGAGCCCAGGGCTCTCGCCTTTTCAATGAGCATGTGAGGGGGTAGGAGATCAGGTTTCGAGAGCTCCCCTGGTAAAGGAGGAAAGGTGGAGATGGGGTGGATGGGGGGATTCTACAAAAAACGAAGATGAGGGAGTAATGTTAGTCGGGCTATTTATAGTGTCTGTATTTTGCACTGTCTGGAGCCAGCACCTAAGCTTTTCACTAATCATAGCACACGTGCTGCTGATGATGTGACGATAAAAGTGATTTAGATTTTTTTTTTATTTCTTTTTTAGTGAGTTTGGAATGATCTGATTGGCTTATTAATGATTTCAGATGAGAGACCAGCTGCGATTAATCATATCACGTGCTCCTCTCGAAATTAATTTGTGAAACTTCACGAAGAACATTAAACATACAAAAAACATTCTATTACACAAACGGTTCTTTATAGGGGTCTTTATATAAAAAAATGTTCCTTACAACATTCTTTAAAGAGCTGTTCACTAAAAGCTTCAGTGAGGAACTAAAAATTACTCCTCTACATCAGTGTCAATAACTTAATGAACATAAACTCCCATGGGAATATTTTATTGTTAACAGAGTATGTTTTACTTAAGTAAAAAAAAAATCAAAAATCACATAAATCACTTGTTCCTTTATAAGTGCATGTCAAAATCCATGTGTTGTTTCATTTTTACATAATATATGTTATGCTGAAGCCTTGATTTTATGTTGAATTTTGGTATTGCGATGTTTATAGAATTAATCTGTTACATTCAATGAGTTAAATTAGTACTCAATGATAAATGACAGCAGAAGCAAACATGACATTTCTCAAGAGTCTCTTACAAGCTTCAGGGGGCCTGAAGGGATAAAGAAGAGTTGCGTATGTGTCAGATACCTGAAGATATTCTCCTGACCAACACTGACCCCTTGTAAGTCAACTGTGAAATTGTTCTGTTCTAAAAATACATCCTGCGTGGCTCTAAATGTTAAAGTATGGGTGAATGGTGCGCTTCAGTGTGTGTGTGTTTGTGAGTGTGTGTGTGTGTGTGTGTGTGTGTGGTTTCTCTTCTGCATTGCTGAATTCCACATCAGTACAGCTGCTTTAACAACCACACCCCATTGCCATGGCAACCGTGCCTCCTGGCAACCATCAATGTTTCCACAATCCAGAGGGTTATGGGTCACCAAGCAACAATTCACCATCTAAAACTAGATGTTCCTGTAACCATTTATTAGTAGGGTGGAGGTTGTGTTTTTATTTTATTAAAATAATATGTTCATGTAGATTTATGTCTTTGTTGGAGTGTGTGATCATTGAGTTTCTCTGACATCTCTATCATAATGCTCAGATCAGATCAGGTCGTGGAACATGCATGCAAATACAAGGTGTGAGCAGTGTCTTTATGGGGTGTTAACGTGCAATATGTGTTAACAGTGTTCTCATGATTGATGCACCGCTCAGATAAAAGTCACTGTCAAAACAAGTTGTTTTCTGTTGGTCAGTGTGGTGAATTTGCATGATCAACTTGAGCATCAGTAAAATTTGCATGGTGAACTTGCCACCCTCGCACAAGATTCCTGTTGACATAATTGAGAAATAATTGAATAATTTTAAACCATAAATATTTTTTGTACTCACAGTCTTCTTAAGTTGGGATGCACAATAAACTGGTATAACATAGGTTATATTATATTTGTTACGGTTATTTAAGATGGAAAAGCTAGGGTTACAGCAACATTTAAAATTTATGACCTTTTTTGTGAATGGTGGTGGCAAAGGAGCAGACAAACAACCAATTATGCCACAATAATGGTGTTTATGCTACAAGGTGAAGGAATAATAAACAAAGTATATACAAAATAAAGAAAACAAAATAAAATAAATGGTTATAATAAAAGGGAAAGAGGAACAAAAGCGGCGCCAAAGAAAAGAAAATATTATAACAAAACACAACTCTAACTAGAAAACCCAAAATCTCTAAACTGTCTAATGAAAGAAAGAAAAATAAAAGTCTTCAGCGTTTTCACGCCCCATATAAACTATACTACTAACCAAATGGGAGGGAGAGACAGAGAGAAAAGAAAGCGAAAGAGCGCAAGAAAACAAACAAACAGGCATAGACACTGAGCCGTAACAATATTATATTATATTATATTATATTATATTATATTATATTATGGCGCCACGGTGGCCTAGTGGGTAGCACGTTCGCCTCACAGCAAGAAGGTTGCTGGTTCGAGCCCCGGCTGGGTCAGTTGGCATTTCTGTGTGGAGTTTGCATGTTCTCCCTGTGGTTGCGTGGGTTTCCTCCGGGTGCTCCGGTTTCCCCCACAAGTCCAAAGACATGCGGTATAGGTGAATTGGGTTGGCTAAATTGTCCGTAGTGTGTGTATGAATGAGTGTGTCTGGATGTTTCCCAGAGATGGGTTGTGGCTGGAAGGGCATCCGCTGCGTAAAATAAATGCTGGATAAGTTGGCGGTTCATTCCGCTGTGGCGACCCTGTACTAATAAAGGGACTAAGCCGACAAGAAAATTAATGAATGAATATTATATTATATTATATTATATTATATTATATTATATTATATTATATTATATTATATTATATTATATTATTCAGTTATTAAATTTTTTTCAGCTTATTCTCTAATTCAGAGGTTGCCATAGCGGAATGAACCGCCAACTATGCACCAATACCGCCAACCATAAACACTCATTTAGTTTATTCAATTCACCTATAGGGCATGTCTTTGAACTGTGGGGGAAACCGGAGCATCCGGAAGAAACCCATGACAACACAGGAAGAACATGCAAACTCCACACAGAAATGCCAACTGACCCAGCCTGACAGAACCAGCAACCTTCTTGCTGTGAGGCGACAGCGCTAACCACTGAGCCACCGTGTCGCTCTCTCTTATTCATTCATTCATTTTCTTGTCGGCTTAATCGCTTTATTAATCAGGGGCCCCACAGCGGAATGAACCGCCAACGTATCCAGTATGTATTCTACGCAGCAGATGCCCTTCCAGCTGCAACCCGCCACCGTGGCGCCCATCCTATATTATATGACATAATATTATATAGTACATTTCACTTCTACATTAACTGTACCCTCATTGAACACTAATCCTTCATTTAACTAATGTGTTTTGACCAATTAAAATGTAAAAACAATATGAAAACAAACAATTATAATCAATACTTGCATGTAATATATCTATGGATATATAATCTATATTAAAAATGGCAGCCCATTAATGGGTCAGGGAGTTAAAGAATAATAAGTTGCATCTGGCGATATAGAGCCCAACCATTTTCAATTTACTTTACAATAAATCTCCATTTCTCTTTCACCATGCCCTGCTCTCTATTACGCTGAAAGCTCTCTCTTTTCTGGGGAGCGAGGGTCTTGTTGTGGTCAGAATTCGCCCAGCGCTGGGCCCCTTCAGTTCACTCAGCCCCTGTGTAATTAGCCGATGTAAATTATAATGTTGGACTGAAAGTATGACGTGTTTCTTCCCCGTGTGTTCACATCTGTGGAACCGTATGTGTGGACACCAGAGGATGAAACTCAAACCTCCATCGGGGTTGAAGAAGAACTGAGCGCCAGTGGAAGCTTTTTTTTTTGCAATGGAATTAAAACTATTAACTTTTTATTTCACAATTTTTTAGATTATGTCATGCAATTCTAAGAAAAAATAAATACATCAAAAATGCATTAAGCACTAGTTCTACCAGGAAGACTTAGTGCGGTTTTGATCGCATTATGTCTTGATACGATCCAAGACATGTGAAGAAATTATGCCAAGGTGTCCATAATCCTGGACCAGGCCATATCCTGAGCTGACGCTGTGTCGGTCATGGAGGAGCAGAGAGCATGAGACTGATTCCTGCAAGACCACACTGACAGACAAGTATTCGCATTGATCCCTTGGGCCAGTTCACAATCAGTTCCAACTAATAACCAAGCGACAAAAGGAATACCTAATGTCATATCACTCATCACAATCAGTTCAGGCCAATAGCCAAGAGACACAAAGAATATACAGTGTAAGCTGTCCATTTTTTTCATTCCTTTGGTTGCAGGTACTGATGCAGACATTCACCCACCATCCTCTTGAACATGCAAACTCAGAATTGCCAACTGACCCAGCCGGGGCTCGAACCAGCAACCCTCTTTCTACCCACTGTGCCACCGTGACGCCCTAGCTGGATCTAAAAGCTTCCAATTGTCAAATTATGCTCATCAAATAAATGTAATTCAATACCATAATTATCTTCCTGGTCTTTCAGGGAGAGTTGCAAGTTTATGTACAGTGGTTGGACAATAAAACTGAAACACAATTTAGTGTTGGAGGTTTCATAACTAAATTTGACCAGCCTGGTGGCCAATCTTCATTGATTGCACATTTCACCAGTAAGAGCAAGGTGTGAAGGTTAAATTAGCAGAGTTGTGCTTAACATATTGCAATGCATACAACATTATTGGGGACATATCAGAGTTCAAAAGAGGACAAACTGACGATGTGCATCTCACTGGTGCATCTGTGACCAAGACAGCAAGTCTTTGTGATGTATCAAGAGCCATGGTATCCAGAGTAATGTCAGAATACAACCAAGAAGGACGAACCGCATCAAATAGAAGTAACTGTGGATGCAAGAGGAAGCTGTCTAGCCCAGATTGTCCCCAAAAAACATAAAGCCACAGCTGGCCAACTCACTGCACAATTAAATGCGCAACTCTTCCGTTTCCATCAAAACTGTTTGTCGAGAGCTCCAAAGGGTCAATACACATGGCCAGAATGCGATAGCCAAACCGCTTGGTTACTCGTGCAAATGCAAAATGTTGGTTTTAATAGGGCCAGCAGCAACAATGTCGGGCTTTGGACAATGTGAAACATGTATAGTTCTCTGATGAGTCAAACGTCACTGTCTTTCCCACATCCGGGAGAGTTACGGTGTGGAGAAGCCCCCAAAAAAGAGTTGTGACAGAATTGTGAGATAAAAAGTCACAATTTCCTTTTACTGTATTTTAAACAGTGGCAGACACAAACATGTATGCAGTACCAAACGGCAAGTTAACAACCAAAAAAACCTATAATTTATTTGTAAACTTTTACATAATAATAAAAAAATATTTCCGCTGTGTTATTTATAATCAGACTATTTTGTATAACTGATGTCACAGAAACAAGAGAGGGTTTGATTTTCATTCTTACTAGCTGGTATAAACATTGTGTTATGCTCCTATTAAAATACTCAGCCAACTGGCAGGTAGTTTTACGAACTTGCCAAAGTCCATTTATACTCGCATTAGCTGCTGGCCAAGTGTTAATTCTGGACCCTGAATCCAAATACAAATCTGGGACTTGGGAATATTCCAGTAACGCCCTCCGAAGTCAAACAGACGATGACACTCAACCATAACAGAACGACCCCTTGGAGCTTCCATCCCATCCCAGAGCAGATGACAGCTCATTCGAAACAGATACCAATCCTCTATGGGTTTTCAGTAACTCATCTGACTGTATCCGCACATGTACAGATAATTTAGAAATTCCTGTCCCAATGACACACATTCTCACATAAACACATACACAAAGCTTCAGACATTATTTTCAAAATAAACCATGGTTCTCATAATCAACCCATCTGTGAGCTCTTTCCTGTTGTTTGTATGGACTCTGCAGAGATACAGCGAGTGAATGGGATCTTGGAAAGGTGTATTGTCCCGCTGGCCTCTTGATGTTGGCATGTGAGTCACGCAAATGAGGATTACAGATGTGGGCAGCACTTCCAGATCTCTCCTTGTGTCTCGTGGCTGATGGCCAATTTCTGTTTGCTGGAAAATTCATGACAGTTTCTCATGTCCATTTTACATAAGCAAGGTTCCAGTGCAATTTCCAGGCCTCAAAATGACCCTCAGACCCTGTCTATTGCAGTTCTGCCAAGCAATGTCATAATGTTGCAGTATATACTGTAGCTCTGTGTGTCTAAATATGCAAAACAGTGCTTAGATATGCACCAACTGAGCAGTAAAAACAGAAATTGGCCAGTTTTTGCTCATGATTTGGCAACCAAATGTTTTCTTTTTTATTAAAATTCTGAATCAGCCATTAATATTCTAGATTGATACATCATTTATATTATTAGAATCGCTCAAAATGCAAAACAGATGTGACTTGCTGGGATGTTCAATGTTTGTTAACAGACTTTTTAAACTTGATAAACAAACATTTAGCTCACGAGACGATGCAATACTAAATTCTGTGTTTGTAAAAACAAGACAAGACACTGCTTTTGGAATTTCAAGTATAAATTAAACTGACAACAACATACAAGTTCGTATTGGCCACAAACTCAACTTACAGTTTTCAGCTTCTAGAACTTCCTAGACCTTATAAATGGACTACTTCATTCATTCATTTTCCTTCGGCCTAGTCCCTTATTTATCAGGGATCACCACAGCGGAATGAACCGCTGACTAATCCAGCATTTGTTTTTTATGCAGCAGACACCCTTCTAGTCACAACCCAGTACTGGGAAACACATACTCATACACTACACTACAGCCATGTCTTTGGACTGTGGGGGAAACTGGGGCGCCCAAAGGAAAACCAAGTGAACACAGGAGAACATGCTAACTCTACACAGTGATGCCAACTGGCCCAGCCAGGACTCGAACCAGCAACCTTCTTGCTGTGAGGTGACAGAGCTAACCACTGAGCCACCATGCCACCCTGAACTACTTAAAACCCCATAAAAACACCTATCCATGCTCAAAGTGCAAACAGAGACTGGCCACATTTTTTCAAGCATGATACAGAGCTAAGAGATTTTTAGACCTACACAGATCATCAAAACATAGGTTATGGTTATGTAGAAATTTAATATCTGGAAATAGTGTGTGTAGCCTTGTTTGTGCCATCAAATTGAAATCACTTTGAATCTGTACTCGCATTTTACTTTCGCTTTTGAATTTGCGACCAAGCGTACTCAGTCCATCTATAGTATGCGTCCATCTATACTGAGTCCATCTCAGTCCATCTATGGTATGCGCATGCTCGAGTGACGTCACTGACGCTGTTCCAGTAGTCTAGCTGTGTGTGTTTGAAGCTCCGTCGCCTCGATTCGCAATTTACATTTTTATCATAGAATACATCCACATTCGCTAAATATTTCTCCGTTCTACCTAGGGTGGACATACCTTTAATACATTTATACAAACAAATCTACCTTAAAACGTTGTGTCTCTCGAGCATCCGCTTGTTGCTTGTAGCTTTAGCCTGCTAGCACCGCTAGCCAGCAAAAGCTACCGGCTTCCTTCACTCACTCATTTACCCACTTACTGGCTTTGCTCCTCTCCCTTTTCAATGTCGCTTTTGTGTGCAGGAGAAACTACGATGGAGTTGCTTGATCGCGAGATCGACAATCTGGGGAAGCTCATCAGGGATCTGAAGATGAAGCGTGCGCAGCTTCGGGAGCGGCGGGCATCACTCGCTGCACCCGGCGCTGCGTCTCGCTCATCTGAGGTAAGTGTTCAATACGATCACAACACTCCGTTTACCTCAACCCCGCGTGTTTCTCTGTCCAGGCCCAGTGCACCGCGTACGCGGCTCGCCCAGTGGTCGTTTACGCCGACTCCCGGCTACCACGGCCCCTGGGTGCAGCCGCGGAAGGTGCCTGCCAGGTCCCGGGGCAGGACGTCTCCTGCTCCCCCGTTCGAGATCTCCACGATGAACCGATTCGCCCCCCTACGTGAGACGGGCCGCGATGTGGCGATCATCGGTGATTCCATCGTTCGCCACGTCCGCGCTGCATCCACTAAAGGTAACAAAGTACGCACTCACTGCTTTCCCGGTGCCCGCATTAAGAATCTCTGTGCCCAGGTTCCTGCTATCCTGACCGCTGGCGAGAGCATCGGTGCCGTCGTCCTCCACGTGGGGACGAACGACACCGGGCTGCGACAGTCGGAGATCCTGAAGGAGGACTTCAGGAGCCTGATCGAGACGGTTCGTCGCACCGCGCCCACCACGCAGATCATCGTTTCTGGACCGCTTCCTACCTACCGCCGAGGAAGTGAAAGGTTCAGTAGACTTTTTGCTCTGAATGAATGGCTATTAACATGGTGTAAAGAACAGAAACTGCTCTTTGCCAATAACTGGTATCTTTTCTGGGAGCGTCCTAGGCTCTTCCGTGCTGACGGGCTGCACCCCAGTCGAGCGGGAGTTGATCTGCTGTCGGACAACATCTCCAGGATGCTTCGTTCTGTCTGACTAGTAAGTAAACATTCAAAAAATCCACATTCTAGCCATATAGACCCTTCTTCATCCCACTTAATTCACAATATTGCATGTCCGGCTAACCGCATAGAAACTGTGTCTGTTCCTCGTATTACTAGACCAAGAAATAAGCGTACTGTGTGCTCTAGAAGACATCTATTAAGAATCAAACCAGAAAAAATACCAAAAAATGAAAATATAAATATCGTAAAGCTAGGTCTCCTGAACATCAGGTCACTAGCACCTAAAGCACTTATCATAAATGACATTATTACAGATAACAATCTTAATGCACTCTGTCTCACTGAAACCTGGCTGAAACAAAATGACTATATTAGTTTAAATGAAGCAACTCCTCCAGGATTCTCTTATAAGCATGAGGCTCGTCAAACTGGTCGTGGTGGTGGAGTTGCATCAATCTTTAGTGGTATTCTTAATGTTAATCAGAGAAACGGACTTATGTTTACCTCCTTTGAAGTATTGGCGCTTAATGTTATGCTTTCGGATACTATGAATAAAATGCTATCTCTCGCTTTAATCACCATATATAGACCCCCAGGACCCTATGTCAATTTTCTAAAAGAGTTTTCTGATTTTATTTCTGACTTACTAGTTAAAACTGATAAAATACTAATTGTAGGAGACTTTAACATCCATATAGATAACGCTAATGATACACTAGGGCTCGCATTTATGGATCAACTACATGCCCTTGGGATAAAGCAAAATGTTGTTGGTCCCACGCATCGCTTAAAGCATACTTTAGATCTAATTCTCTCTTATGGAATTGAGGTCATGGATGTAGAGATTATACCACAAAGCGACGATATTACGGACCACTACCTCTTACTTTACAAGCTATGTTTACCGGACATTAGCAGATCCGCACCAATACATCGCCTTAGTAGATCTATCGTTCCGTCTACCAAAGAGGAATTCGCAAATAACTTGCCTGATCTTTCTTTATTTCGAAATGCACCTGCAAATGCAAATGACCTCGATGTAATAACTAGCAGCATGGATGCCATCTTTACTAGCACACTAAACACTGTGGCACCCATCAAATTAAAAAAGACTAGAGAAGATAAAACTACATCATGGTATAACAGTCATACGCGCGCTCTCAAAACAGCAACCCGTGCCCTGGAACGTAAATGGAAAAAAACTAATTTAGAGGTCTTTAGAATTGCGTACAAAGACAGTATGTCCAGCTATAGGAGGGCCCTCAAATCTGCCAGGGCCGAGCACCTCCGTAAACTGATAGAAAATAACCATAACAATCCTAGATTTCTATTTAACACCATTGCTAAATTAACAAACAATCGGTCATCGTTGGAACAAAATATCACACCGCAAATGAGTAGTGAAGACTTTATGAATTTTTTCAGTGATAAAATAGAAGGCTTTAGACAAAAAATAGATGTTAAAATCTCTGTACAGCCTTATACTTCAGATCCAGTAAACATTCCACTGAACCAAATTAGCCTACAGTGCTTCGAGAACATAGAACAGGAAGAGCTAGACAAAATTATAAATAGTTCTAAACCAGCTACGAGTATGCTAGACCCAATTCCAACAAAATTACTGAAAGAACTGCTACCTGTAATAGGAGAACCTCTTCTTAATGTTATCAACTCTTCTTTGTCATTAGGACATGTTCCAAACTCTTTCAAGCTAGCTGTTATTAAGCCTATTATTAAGAAACCACAACTGGACCCTTGCAACTTAGCTAATTATAGGCCTATTTCAAATCTTCCATTTATGTCTAAAATACTAGAAAAAGTTGTTTCTGCCCAATTGTGCTCCTTTCTGCAGATGAACAATGCTTTTGAGGTGTTCCAGTCAGGTTTCAGGCCTCATCACAGTACAGAAACTGCATTAGTGAAAATAACCAACGATTTACTATTAGCTGCTGACCAAGGGTGCATCTCGCTGTTAGTCCTGCTAGATCTTAGTGCCGCATTTGACACAATTGACCACAATATCCTCATAGATCGCTTAAACTCTACAGGTGTCCAGGGAACGGCTTTACAATGGTTCAAGTCATACTTAACTAATCGTTACCAGTTTGTGAATATTAATGGACAACCTTCACAAGTCAGGCCAGTTAAGTATGGGGTGCCTCAAGGTTCAGTTTTAGGCCCTTTGTTGTTTACAATTTACATGCTGCCCCTGGGAGACATTATTAGAAGACACGGTATCAGCTTTCACTGTTATGCAGATGATACTCAATTATATATTTCTACTAAACCTGACGAGACTTCTAAACTATCAAAACTAACTGAGTGTATTAAAGATGTTAAAAACTGGATGACCAACAACTTCCTTCTCTTAAACTCAGACAAAACTGAACTATTACTTATAGGACCTAAATCCTGTACACAGCAGATCTCACAACTCGACCTGCAACTAGAGGGATGCAGAGTTAGCATTAGCTCTACTGTTAAAGATCTGGGTGTCATATTAGACAGCAATTTAACTTTTGAAAGCCATATCTCCCATATCACAAAAACTGCATTCTTTCATCTGAGAAATATTGCTAAGCTACGAAGTATGCTATCCATCTCAGATGCAGAAAAGCTAGTTTATGCTTTTATGACTTCCAGGCTGGATTACTGTAATGCTCTGCTCGCCGGTTGCCCAGCCTCCTCTATTAACAAACTTCAGCTAGTACAAAATGCAGCCGCCAGAGTTCTTACCAGGTCTAGAAAATATGATCATATCACCCCAATTTTATCCTCATTACACTGGCTGCCTGTTAAGTTTCGTATTGAGTTTAAAATATTACTTCTTACATATAAAGCATTAAATAATCTAGCTCCTGTTTATCTAACCAACCTTTTGTCTCGCTACAATCCAATCCGCTCTTTAAGATCTCAAAATTCAGGGCTTCTAGTAGTACCCAGAATAGCAAAATCAAATAAAGGGGGTCGAGCCTTCTCATTTATGGCTCCTAAACTCTGGAATAGCCTTCCTGATAATGTCCGAGGCTCAGACTCTCTCTCTCAGTTCAAAACTAGATTAAAGACCTATCTTTTTAGTAAAGCATACACTCAATACGTCACTTAGCTGTATGATGCATGAATGTGCTCCACGCATCTCATTTATATACACTATGAACTGCAGCTACGCTAATTATTTTCTTTGTTCTCTATTCCAACTGGGGATACTCATCCCCAGGCCCCCAAAGACTTTGCAGCGCCACGGATGCGATCCAAGACCCGTGACGAGACGATCCCAAGGCTCCTTAACCCTGGACCTCGCTGTATCCCGAGCAGCTGCTTGGCGGAGTAGCAAGCAAGAGACGGATTCCTATGACCCTCCAAGGACAGACGAGCCTCGAGTTCTCCAGCCTCCGGCGGATAGACTGCAGCTAGAACTGCGCACCGATGGATTACTCTTCAGTGTTTGAACTCTAAGTAGTGAATATTAAACAACACTGAACTGAACTGAACTCAGCTATATACTAGCTATTAATTTACTAGCTAATAACTAAACTGTCATTTTCAATTTACTATAACCTTCTATGTGAAGCTGCTTTGACACAATCCACATTGTAAAAGCGCTATACAAATAAAGGTGAATTGAATTGAATTATAGTAAGCAGAGGCATTGAGTGCACATTCTGCAATCTAAGACATTTCTGTTAAGGCACTTTTAAATGCAAAAATTTTCATGTACCTGTAAGTGTATTGGTGCAATCTTCTATGCTAATTAAACCTTAACAGTATGTCATGCTGATGTTAAAGGAAGACAGCTTTTTACATTGACAAAAAAGACAACACAGACTCTTTCTAAAAAACGTAGCCCTATATACATTTCTGGAGATTACGAATTACAGTATGTAGCCAAAAGTACGTATGGCTGCATTTTGTCTTTAAAACAAACGCTACGTAGTGGTATGATGCTGTTCGTTTTCGCTCACTAGCTGACTGCGTACCTCCGCGTGGACAGCTTTTCTGTTGTTACCAGTTTGTTCATTTACCTTGCCATGTATGTCAGTGGACTTGAGCCACAGAGAGGAGTTGAACACAACAATGGGGTTCGAGTCCGGTTCCAGAAAGCGGGTAAGACAAAAACAGAAGCCAAAAAATAAAATAAACAAGTAAATACCAGGGTGAGTAAAATCTGAAAACGTGGTTAAAATCAGATAAGGGCTTTTATTTTTCTGGACTGCTTTTTAAAACTGTTGGTTGGGTTTAGGGAAGTGGGTGGGGGTGTCAATCTGTGCTTTTGAAATTGGTTGGGTTTAGGGAAGGAGAAGGGTGCAGTCGATCAGTCAGTCAGTTGACAGCAGCCTCTGGTAGATTTACGAGAGAATAGCAGGCGAATGGCACTCGTGAGAAAAATTTGAGATCTTAAAAAGAAGACTCTGGTGGATTCACGAAAACAAAAACTGCAAAAAAACGTAGCTCCTGAGATGTATTTAGCGCTCTTCAGAAATGTATATAGCGGTACGTTTTTTTAGAAGGAGCCTATGTTGAAAAGAGAAGTTACGTTTTTAATACTGCAAGATCTCATGGCATGACACCTCTCTGTAGCAGCCTTTTATCACTCTTTGCATGTTTTTCATCAGCAGCTGATTTGCAACAGGCATCTTTTTTTTTTGCTGTCAGAAAAAGGGCAGAGGACAGGCTCTGGATTTCTGAAAGGAAAAGAAGTACGTTTGAGAATGGGATCAAGGACGAGTTCATTTCAGAGTGCCTTTTATTTAAAGATGAAATATTTGAAATCCTCACTCTTTGCGTTTATGTAGTTTTATATTATTTATTTATTTACTCATTTATTTGTTAACTTCTATTGATTGCATGGCTTCATGTGACGCAAATTCGAAGGTCACAAGTTCACCAAACTTGAGCTTTGGAATGAAGAAATTAACATGAGCTTGATTTTTCTGTCCCTTGCATTTGTATATATATGAACAGAAGTCAATTCAATGAAAAGTATAGTGCAAAGTGTAGGCTCTCATTGAAAATAATGAAGAAATAAACCATTTCTCTTTGTTGAGCTGATTTTTTGCAACAGCCTTAACATCACAAACATATCCATGATAACTATTCATTTTTTCTCAAATAGTCAAGTAACTCTAGCGTTCTCTCAGATACAGTCTTGTTTTTTTAAAACCAGCAGACCTTCACTAACAACCGAGAGTGAGAGAAGATTACTGAAAAGGGAGAGGCAGAGAAATGTGTATTTCAGCTGAGAGATAACCAAATAAGGCCAAATAAGCAGCTCAAAGAAGAGACTGATCTTGGGAAAGAAAGTAGCAGTAGAGATAGACAGAGAAGACGGAGGTATGGAGGAATGCCAGTGGTGAAAATAACACACACGGCACATCCAATAAGAAAAAACAACAACTGGAGATCGAGAAAACATCATCCGCTGATAATGAAAGGTCACGGATTGCTAAGGTTTGCTTAAGGGGCCATAACATGGAAAGCTGAATGTCCTTATCTTAAAAACAAAAGAGTTTAATGCTTTACTAGACTGACATACTTTAATGTTTAAAAAGCAAAGCTCCTTAATCAGCCCACTCAGACTCCGTGGAAAATAATAAGGCAAACATGGGTCATCTAGAAACCATGATAATATTGACATCACATTCTATGATAAGCACTTTAACATATGACCACCCACGTTTGGCCCTCGCTGGTGTACGTGGATGTTATCCTGCACTTTCAAAGAAGCGTTGGATATTCCGCCTTTCAACCATAAATATAGAAGGCATATAAAGAAATAAACTTTACACGTCTGCAAAGAAGAAGAGCTATGCAATGCTACTATTTGCTAAAATCCATCCGTCTTTAGAATACATGTACTTTATTATTATCAAAAGGGAAGCTAATTAAATGCCTCTGCAATTATCTGTTAACTAGTGTTTTCATGATAAATGGTTTCCAGGTAAACCACGGAAAAGTTTCAGAAGGTTAATGTTACCATTACAAATTTTCATTATCATTTAAAACCTGATTGATCATCACGATTTTAAAAACTCACTGTAAATCCTGTAACATGTCATACAAACGCATGTTTATTGGCAGTTAATAAATATATATATTCATCTATACAATTAAAGAATCTTGCATTTCTGTCAATTAAAGTGTGTTTTGCACACAAAACCAATCTTGAAAAATCCGTTCAAAAAATCACAATTAGATTTTTTTGTCCGTTTTGGGCCTTTATGAAGCAGATTTATGCAGTTTTGTAAAAAAAACAACATCCCTGTAAGGTAGTTTGCCAAGTGCAGGTTTAAAAAACAATACTTTGAGTAACAAAAATCAAATGTACCTATAAAAACACACAAAAACAGGGTACATGAAATAATACAAACATATAAACAAATCCTAAATACAGGGATCCATGTTAATGTTTGTCACAAAAAAATGCATAAAACTAAATATTTTATTTATTGTCTGTTTGATCTCACATACAAAATTTGGTGGAATGCCTCAGTTGTGTGATTTTTGGGTCATTTTAACATAACAGTGGTCATATTGATAACCGTAATAAACTTATGCTCACCAAGGCTGCATTTTATGAGATCAAAATTACAGTAATAGGTGAACAGTTGTTCCTATTATTGTTTTCTATTATATGGTGTTTTTAAAAAGTGATTTATTCCAGTGATGTTAAACTTTTAACATTACCACCAGCTTTCTATCACATGATTCTTCAAATATAATTATATTACGTTGATTTGCTACTCAACAATCATTTACTTATGATGTTGAAGGGCTGCTTTAATCTTATAATTTTTTTTATTTTTTTGTTGTTGTTTGTTTTTGGGGGACTATTTTATGAGAAAAAAAAATTCAATAACAATATCTTATCATACACATAAACTAGAGCAATATTAATGTCTATGTTTTTATTTTAGATGAATTTAATGCTTCCTTGCTGAATAGGGATCTTTTTAAAAAAACTGACCCCACACTTGTGAACAATAGTGTACATCCGCATCTTTCTGAAAGTTGACTTCCACATGAGTTTCCAAGTTTGGCATACAACCTCAGTTGCTTTTTTTTTTTTTTTTTTTGCATGTTTTCAACTGTTGGAAATTCCAAGCAAGGGTCATTAGAGGAACGTGTCTTAAATGTAAAAAAACCTGGCCATCTATTTCTAATGCTAAAACCTTACAAATGTAGATTATGTAGTAAATTATGTACATTTATCATGAAGAAGTTTCACGAAGAAGAAAAAAAGTGCTACAGAAGTGTGGAATATGAATCAAACATGGGTTCTGATGGAGATTGAAGAACATGGACATGGACTGAGATAAATGAACTGTGTTGGGAGAGCTGTCCTCCCTGCCCTCGGGCTGCTGCTGTGTTAGCCCACGCTTGAATTATCTCTCCATCAGCCGCTTTAGCAAGGCAAGTCCCGGGCTCCAATCCCGGCCTGCCTGGACACGCTTCCCCAGGGAAAAAAACATCTTATCCCTTAACAGACTCTGAGAGATGGATGTTTGTGTTTATAGGGCAAGGGTTGCATGTTCAATCATATACAGAATGTGAGCTTGTTAAGCTTTGCTTTTTTTGTCCAAACAATGATGCCGAGGTCAACAAGTTTGCAAGATTGTAAGGACACATTATAAAAAATTCGGGATGCACACAAAAGGCTGACAGACCTTTTTAATTAAGGCTTTCTGGCCTTGTTCCACTATCTAGACAAAAGCATAAATATGTCACATTAGTGTTTTTTTTACACTGCCTTTAATGAACTGCTCAGTGTTTTGAATCTGAAAGTGGAACTAAAGAAGTTTTGTGAACTCAATGAATAGGATGAGTCACATCCCAGCATCGGCAATGTGGAGTTGGGATTATTATTGTTGATCAGCAATGAAGAATGTACAGTGTTTACATTTTACAATATATTTGATCATTCAATAGGGGCAGGACAAAATAGCGATATGCATGAGGTGGCTATGACGGATCGAACATACATCGATGTTACAATTCTAGGAAATACATTTCTTCTGTTAATAGAAGAAATACATCTAATAACTTTTTGATGCATTTTCCCTCTTCATTTACAAATATCAAGAAATATTGTGGATGGTTTTCTTGTGCAATATCGCTGATATCGTGATCAATCATTATCGGGGGCAAAATGTCATGGTAATATTGTATCGTATTACTGTACCTGAATATCTGACTACTTATTTCTCTTTTATCTTATTTATTTATTCTTGCAATTTCTTTGATTCACACATCTACATTATTCACTCCTCTACTGTTTAAGTCATCTGCCGAAATTGTATTCATATTACAATATGAATCGAAACAAAAGAAAATATTCTAATATCGCACAGCCCTAATTGATATGTACACCATATAGATTTCCTGAGATCGCGAAGGTACACTTTTTTGCAGTTTTTGTTTCCGTGAATCCACCAGAGGCTACTGTGTGTGCTTTTTCAGATCTCCAAAAAATAGCACAGATTTCCTGACTGCCAAATAACATATAATTAAATCATCCCAAAACTAAAGATCAGTTTCTGACAGAGAATGCAGTCAATACAGATACTGTTGTTGTTGATGATAATTCAGTTTGCTGTTGAAATGATCAAAATATGATTGTATTTAGACCTGGGCTTAAAAACCTTAAGTGTTTTAATAATTAGTTATAAATGAGTAAGAAGATTTCTTATATTTCTTTTGAAAAGTTAGAATAAGTGACTTTTATTGATATTTCTAATAGTTGAAAGTGATATATTGTCCTGGTCGGAGTTGTATATAATGATATAAAAACCTTGTAATAAGCTGCCAGTACATTTTCTGTTACTTCACAGACTTATTTCTCTATATATTATTTCTTATTCATTCATTCATTTTCTTGTCGGCTTGGTCCCTTTATCAATCCGGGGTCGCCACAGCGGAACAAACCGCTATATTATTTCTTATACGTTACATTATTTTAAACTACTTAAATGTCAAAAAAAGTCACTTTGTAAAACTGTAGAGTTGAATTTTTAACATCAAAAGTCGATAGAGCAGAGATTAACAACCCATAATGCAATTCACAACCGTAAACAGACAGACACTTTGGCTGTTTCTCAATTCCAAGAACACAGAGAATGGACTCGTGTTCTTGTAAAGACCGGTCTTGCCAGGTCACATCGAGAGAACGAACTCAGGAGACCGCAAGGATAGAGAACGCGTCCTGTGAGAAATGAGATGCTGCGTTCTTTCTGACGACCACGCATCTTTAACCAAAATTTTTTTAAACATAACAGCATCCATACAACAATTCACTGTTTTACAATATATACTAAGCATAGACTTTACAAATATACGCTGAACAACACAAATAACACAGATTTTAATACAAATTTCAACAAATAAACACCTTTAATGTGTTTTTGCCTTTAATGAGATTTTTATGGTAATGTTTACTTTCACCGTCTCATTTAGGGAAACTCTTGAGAAAAGTAACTTATATCTCTGAACTTTAATAATAAATCTATACAAAATGCTGCGCTTCCCACCTCCAGTCACAATGACGTCTGGGACTTTTAAGAACACATATTGAGAAACAGTCTTTGAATCACCAAAAATGGAATCTGTTAATAAACAGATATTTTTTACAGAGTAGGAAAAATCAGTTGATCATTTGTTTTAATAATCTGTAGATTACGCTAATCAATGTTTAAATAATCATTTTGCAAATTGGCTAATTTATGAATGCATAAATTCCCAATACTGAGTTAAGGCTGGAAGGACATCCGCTGCGTAAAACATAAGCTGGAATAGCTGGAGGGTTGTTCTGCTGTGGCGACCTTTGAAATAGAGACTAAGCCAAAAGAAGATGAATGAATGAATAAATGAATGAATGAATGAATGAATGAATGAATGAATGAATGAATGAATGAATGAA